>CM038114.1:23275893-23583584 GCA_001642375.2 Mentha longifolia | reverse complement strand
TGATTTGTCTTATTACTCATTTTTTGATGTTAGAAGGAAAAGTAGCAAATCGAGCTTTAATTTCTATTTATTTTGTAGATTTAATAATTTTTATATTAATTTTTATGATACTAGAATATAAATCAATCGAAAAAACTGAACAAAATAATATCAAATCGAAGAAACGAAGAAGGTGCAAATGAAGGTGTACACCATTGGGTGAGTAGTTTATCATTTCTCTACGTAACATAGTCTACATTAAAGTATAATTGATTCAAAACACATACAATATATTTTAATATATTAAAACCTGTTCAGTTGACAAGGATTCTACTCTTGAAAAGTAGTCTACTCCCAAATTATTAAATTCATATATTTGGTATAAGAAGGAAAGTAATATGATTTTAAAATAGAGCAATTTTGAAATATCAATATATGTTAACAAATTCAAATTATGTCCACCAACTTTTAAAAAAACTCAAATTTTAGCCTTTTTTTATTTTTTTTATTTTGTGATCAAAATGTCCTTACTAAGGTTGACTTTGACTGATGTGTCTGATGTTGTTATTTGGTGTGACCTTAGTAAGTTATATTTTTTTTTAACATAATGACATATTATCCAAAGAGACAAATTTTTAAATGTCCATAGAAGTTAACAAATGTCAAATACAGTAATAGCCAAGAAGATAAAAAATACAAATTATGTCAATTTTTAACTTTTTGGACCAAAATACCCTTAATGAGTTGATTTTGACTGATTTATTGACTTTTTTCTGAAGTTTTTTTACGTTTTTTTCGAATTTTTTTTCAAAATTTACATTTTTTTTATAATTTCTGACATTTTTAGAAATGAGATTATTGGACTTTTAGCACTAAATAATCCCATTAGATCCATCTGTTACTCCTCAATCCAGTACATATAATTAGAAGTATGACTGATGTGATTATTAGCACCGAATAGTCCCATTAGTCCCAACTTCATCAATTTATTTAAGTCCATAAAATCAACATTCCAAGCATGATTTTCATTTTCAAAAAAAGAAATATGATTCTGAACAAGAGGAACAATTCTAAAACAACTGTAGCAACCAATCCAGAGGCAAAAACCCTAAATCAGAAATAAGACTAATGGGACTATTGGCACCGAATAGTCCCATTAATCCCAACTTCAGCAATTCATTTCAGTCCATAAAATCAACATTCCAAGCATGATTTTTTTTTTAAAAAAATACATGATTATGAACAAGAGGAACAACCCTAAACCAACTGAAGCAACCGATCCAAAGGCAAAACCTAAATCAGAAATAGGACTAATGAGACTATCGGCACCGAATAGTCCCATTAGTACCAACTGCAAAATCAGAGATTCTCACAATTAGAAACAGATCTCAATAACATCCAGTTGCAGAAGCTCGTTCAAGAACACGAGCAAGCCTAAATTCAGGAACACGAACAGGAAAAATATGCAGAATTGAAACGACGTAGGGATTTACGTGGTTCGGTGATAAACACCTACGTCCACGAAGGGTGAGCTAGGATTTTACTATGTGTATGAATCGAATACAAATTACAACAAGAACTCTCAATCACACAAGAAGAAGAAGAAAAAGAAGAATCACACTCTCTCGCTCTCTCTCTTTTCTACTCTCTAGTTCTAATATGTGTAACTGATCTTCCACTTTCTTCCACTGCCGATCTAACTGCATCTACCGAGCTAAATACTCCATGCACACGTCAGATCACAACCGCATTCACCGTTCACACCTAATGGCCTCAAGATGCTTCTAGATTGCATGCTCCCCAAGTTGTTTCTGTTTGTAACCAACTCCAGCTGCAAGCTCCATGTCAACCTTATAGAAGAATCGAGAAGCCAAACCCCATCACAGGGTTGCACACCCGCTTCTTCATCTAGTGAGAAGCCAAACCAACTAAGTCCATGCAATGCTTGAACTTAGTTGTTGGCAAAGCCTTTGTCAATATATCTGCTGCTTTCTCATTAGTAGATACCTTCACCATCCTTATTACACGTTTGTTCTCCTCATCCCTTACAAAATGCAATCTCACATCAATGTGCTTCGACCTCTCATGAAACACTTGATGTTTGGCTAAGTGCAAAGCACTTTAACTGTCACAGTTCAAAGGAACTGTCTGCTGCACAACATCAAACTCTCCAAGTATCCCCTTCAGCCAAATACCTTCCTTCACTACCTCTGTAATGGCCAAGTATTCTGCCTCAGTAGTTGATAGTGCAACCACAGATTGTAAAGATGATTTCCAGCTTATAGCTTAACCAAACAAAGTGTAAATCGATCCAGTCTGAGACTTCCTTGTATCCAGATTAGTTGCATAATTCAAGTCAACAAAACTAACTAAACAATCACTGTTGGAGTCATCCCTTCTCTGATATAAGATTCCAATCCTTGAGCTGCTCTTGATGTACCTGAGAATGTACTTCAAAGCTTCTCAATGATATCGGCCTGGATTTCCCATACATCTGCTAGCAACACTGATTGAGTGAGCTAAATCAGGTCTTGTGCACAACATTGTGTACATCACACTCCCAACAACATTATCATAAGGAACAATACTCATTTCCTTTATCTCCTTATCAAAACTTGGTTTCTGCTGCTCACTTAACTTGGAATGTTGTGCTAAAGGCACATACACCTCCCTTGCTTCATGCATCCTAAACTTCCTCAGAACATTTTGTATATAACCATGCTGTGTAATCCGCAACATCCCCTTCTCTCTAATCCGAGTGATATCAATCCCAATAATCCTCTTGGCAGGTCCAAGATCCTTTATATCAAACCTAAACCTCAAATCAGACTTAACTTGCTCCACCTCAAACAAACTACTCCCAGCAACTAACATGTCTTCCACATACAACAATAAGTATGCAATGGTAACTCCATCCCTTTTCTTAAGATAAACACCACTATTATACTGAGATCTAACAAAACCAATCTTCACCACATGATCATCAAACTTCAAATACCATTGCCTAGAACTTTGCTTCAAACCATAAAGAGATTTCTTAAGCAAACATATGGTATTTCTTATTTCAGGTAACATAGTTCCTTCAAGCTGCATCATGTAGATTGATTCCTCCAAGTCTCCTTGAAGAAATGTTGTTTTGACATCTAGTTGATGAAGTTCCATATCCCTCTGAGTGACCACAACAAGCAAAATCCTTATTGAACAATGCTTCACCACTGGAGAAAATACCTCATTGAAATCAACTCCTCCTTTAGTAACATGCCAAGTCTTGCTTTGTATCTGACCCTTTCCTTATTAGTCATCTCAAGCTTCTTCTTGAACAACCATTTGTAACTCACCAATTTCTGAGTCCTTGGCTTATCAACCAATATACATGTCTGATTCTTCTCCAATGATTCTAGCTCTTCTCTCATAGTTATAATCCGGTGTTCACTCCCATCACATATTACTGCTTCTTTGTAGTTGTTTGGCTCCTGATACTTTATACTTTCTGTAACATTCAGTGCATAATAGATCATATCAACACTTCCAAATATGTTGGTGGAGTAATGACCCTCCTTGCTCTATCTCTTGCAAGCAAGTAGTTCCTTAAATCATCAGCATTATCATCTTCTTCACTAGATGATTCATGCCTGGTCTCTCCATCCTCTTCATTTCTCTGAACTTGACCTCTGCACTAGTCTCCACCTCAACTCTTGTGGAGTCATTCTTTTCCTCAAAGTCAGTTATGTCCCTCTCTTGAACAAGATATGGCATCTCTCATTCTCTAAATACCACATCTCTAGAGATAACCACCTTTTGATTTCCTACTTCAGTACACCACAACTTATATCCTTTCACTCCCTTAGGATAACCTATAAGCACACACTTGATTGCCCTTGGCTCCAACTTGTCCTGCTTCACATGAACATAAAGCCCTGTAACCAAAAACTCTCAAGTAATTATACCCAGAAGCAGTTCCAAACCACTTCTCATCTGGTGTCTTGAAGCCTATAGTAGAAGATACACATTTGTTGATCAAATGACATTCTGTGTTGACTGCTTCTTCCTAAAATTTCTTTGGCATTCCTGAACCGAGTAGCATACACCTAACCCTCTCCAATATGGTCATGTTCATCCTCTCAATCACTCCATTTTGCAGTGGGTTTGCAGGTACAGTCCTATGCCTTTTGATTCCCTTGCCTTTGCAGAAATTGTGTACAATAATTCCAAACCATTGTCTGTCCTTAAGCACTTGAGAGATGTGCCCATTCCAGTTTCCACTTCCTTGCACCATTCTTCAAATATTTTCAGTGCTTCAAACTTGGCTTTCAAGATATATACCCATAACTTCCTTGAGTAATCATCCATAATCGACATAAAATACCTCCCTCCACCTAGAGTTTCTGTCCTAAATGGCCCCCACAGATCCGCATGAGCATAATGAAGAGGAGCATTGGAGAGTTGAGTGTTGGTACCATAGGACAACTTCCTATTCTTCCCAAGAATACACTGCTCATAATCATCCAACTTGGAACCAGTGATGTTCTTCAAGATGTTCTTCTTCTGGAGCTCATGCATGCCTTCCTCTCCTACATGACCCAACCTCCTATGCCACAGATTCACATCATGTTGTATGCTAACCTCAGTTTCACCACCACCAACAACAGCACCAAGATAATACAAGCATTGATTCCTAACCCCTTTCATCACAATTGTACTACCCTTGAGAATATGCATAACCCCATTTTCTAACTTGAAACCATAACCCTTTGATTCAAGCATTCCAAGAGAAATTAGGTTTCTCTTGAGTTGAGGAATGTACCCGACTTCAGTCAGAATCTTTGCATGATCCATCATGCATCCTGAGCTTGATGCTCCCAATCCCTTAAACTCCACAGACTTGATCATTCCCAAGAAGTACAGATCCCAGCTTCTCATACTTCAAATCCATGAACCACTGGTTATGTGGACACATATGGAAGCTACAACCCGAGTCCAGAATCCACTCATTCCCAGTGATACTATCAATCACATTTAACACCTCCGGACCTTCGCACTTCTCTGCAACTTCGGCTGCGTCTGGCTTTGGATTCTTTTTGGACTGCTTCCTCTTGAATGCGAAGTAATCCTTCTTAAGATGCCCAAGTTTCTTGTAGAAGTGGCATCGCCTTGTCTCATTCTCCACATAATCCTTCTACTTGTGGTACCCAGATTTCTTGAAATCTTGCTATGATTTCTTTAATTTTCCACCCTTTCCTGGCTTTGATTTCACATTCAAGCTTTCCCCAGCTGGAACGTCAATCTTTCCTTCATTTACCCTCTGTAATTCCTTGGATCTTAGTACCGATTCCACCTCCTCTAAAGAGATAGTCCCATTTCTGCCATTGAGCATGGCATCCTTCAAATGCTCGAACATCTTTGGCAATGAATTGAGTAGGAGGATCGACTTGTCTTCATCATCAATCTTCATGTTGATGTTTTCCAGATCATCGATCACCTTGTGGAATTCGTCGAGCTGATCCAAGATCCCTTTCTCCTCAAAAATCTTGTAGGAGTATAAGCGTTGCTTCTAGTATAAATGATTAGCGAGTGGTTTCATCATGTACATCGATTCGAGCTTTGTCCGGATCGTGGCGGCTGTCTTCTCCTTCACCACTTCCCGCAGTACCTTATCTGAAAGGCACAAAATCATGGCGCTGTAAGCCTTCTCCTTGATCTCGCTCTGCTTATCTTCAGCGACGGCTGCGGCGAAATCCTTCTCCGATTTGAGCGCATCGGCGAGGCCTTGTTGAACGAGCAATGCTCGCATCTTGATCTGCCACAGACCAAAATCGTTCATCCCGTTGAACTTTTCCGCTTCAAGTTTCACGGACGTCATCGCACAGATCTGACATTTCCCACAGATGGCAATAATTTGTTAGAAACAGATCTCAATAGCACCCAGTTGCAGAAGCTCGTTCAAGAACACAAACAAGAATAAATTTAGGAACACGAACAGGAAAAATATGCAGAATTAAAATGACGCAGGGATTTACATGGTTTGGTGATAAATACCTACGTCCACGGAGGGTGAGCTGAGATTTTACTATGTGTATGAATCAAATACAAATTACAACAAGAACTCTCAATCGCACAAGAAGAAATCGAATGAAGAAGAAGAATCACACTCTTTCGCTCTCTCTATTTTTTTCTCTTTAGTTCTAATATTTGTAACTGCTCTTCTACTTTCTTCCACTGCCAATCTAACTGCATCTACCGAGCTAAATACTCCATGCACACGTCAGATCACAACTGCCTTCACCGTTCACACCTAGCAGCCTCAAGATGCTTCTAGATTTCATGCTCCCCAAGCTGTTTCCATTTGTAACTAACTCTAGCTGCAAGCTCCACGTCAACCTTCTAGAAGAACTGAGTTATGTAGTCACACCCAACTACAAAAACATCAAGCACTTTGCATACAAGCTGCAGTTTATGAAGTGGTGACATTGGATCTGGAGCAACAATGCCGGATTTGGAGCGGCGATGGCGGCGACGGTGTAGATTTGGAGTTGACGGAATGGATCTGGAGAAGCGAATCTACGGTGGCAACGCGTGCCGGATCTAGAGGCATGGCTAACACGACGGCGGTACTGGATTTGGAGGAAGACGATGGCGGCACCGGATCGAGAGGAAGACGATGGTGATGCCGGAGCAAGGCGGCTGGAGGTGGGGCGGTGGCAGGAGGAGGCAAAAGGAGCAGAGAGAGATTTGGGGAAATATGGTTTTGAGAAATGAAAAATAAAAGGTGAAATAAGGTTTTAATATATCAAACATAAAAGGGTATTTTGGTCCAAAAAACCAACATAAGCACATAAATTGACATAATTTGTATTTTTTTAAATTTTCTTGGACATTATTTGACATTTGTTAACTTTTATGGACATATCTATGTATATCCACTTATCCAAATAGTGCCTATAATTTCAGTTCGTTCAATATTTTTCCAGCAAAATGTTTCAAAATCAAGCAAAAATCATAAATTCATAAATCAAGCATAAATCGTATAATTCACCAAAAAAAGAACGTAGAAATCTAGCTAAAATTGAGAAAAAAAAATCTATACATTTAAAAGTCGAGAAGAATAAACCGTAGATCCAAAGCAAAATCCAGCATAAATTACAGAAAACTAGTAGAAATTTATAAAAATTACCTCAAATCTCTTTTCAAAAATCAAGTAGAAAACCATGAATCCAAAAACCGAACAGAAATCGTAAAATTCGCCCAAAATTGCATAAAATATATATCATCTAAAATCGACCACATATTGACACTATTGACACTATTAGTGTCAATAATTCAAACCATCCAATATTTTTCTAGAAAAATATTTCAAAATCAAGCAGAAAATCATAAATTCACAAATCAAGCATAAATCGTACTATAAAAACAAAAAACCCCCGCATAAATCTAGCATAAAGAAATCCATAAATCTAAAAGTTGAAAAGAACAATTCATTATTTTATTTATATTTCAAATTATTTGTTGTTGAGGTTAGTTTGTAGAAGTTCGTGTTTAATGTCATTTAAACTTTGCTTTATGGATCAATATTGTTGGAATCTAGACTTAGATTTCAACTCTTGTTTTTGTCTTTCTTCACATATGTTTACATGGATTTATTTCATGTGTCATGCTGGATTAAGAGGGAGTGATGATGTGGTCGATGCAGAGCTGGTGGGCTGTAGAGCTGCTGTGTGATCAAGCCCAAGCCAAATATCATAGTGGCTGATGGTGGATGTTTTCAGCTAGGGTTTGGAGCCACGAGATAGAGTTGAGGGAGGATAAGATTTGATCATATTTGATCTTATCTCAAATGAAACCCTAACTTGGTGGCTAAGAATCAAGATGTATATAAGGAGGAAGATTCATTGGAGATAAAAAAAAGGCTTTTGGAGAGTTCTTAGAGAGTTATCCAATTGTTTTAGTTGAGTAATACTAGCATCATACAACTAGCTTAGTGGATAGTTAGTTTGTTTGTGTTAGTAGCTTTTAATTGTTTGTTTCCTCAACTATGGTTTGTAATTCTTCATGAATTATAGTGTTTGTTTCGCCTTGAGGCATCTACAAGATATTATTCATATATCTTGTAGAAAAACCATCTTCTTTGTCTCCGTTCTATTTTTGTTTTTCCGTTGCGTCAGTCTCTGAGGAGGTGCTCACAGAGCTAGCCTCTGTAGGTACCTCCGTGCTCAACCTCGTCATGTGTTTTTTTTTTCATTATTTTTAGCTGCGTTTGTGTTCAAAGTTGCACTCACAGTGAATACCTCTGTTTATGCTACCGGTTGATGCCAACAAATATAACTCAATGAAAACTAAGTAGAAAACTTTCTTTTGGTACACACAAAAGGTAAATCAGCAATTGCCATTGTTTCTACTCGAAGAATACAAGGTATATCACTAAATATTTATCTATGTACTTTAAATTTGTATAAAAATTGAAATATAATTAGGAGATACCTCATTGTAGGGTGGATCTTTTGTTTTGCTTGTTGAGAGAAAAATAAAATAAAAAAAAATGTAGAGAATCATCAAGAAAGGAAGAATGGTTTTGATCACTGCAATCGAAGCAGAGTGGCGTGAAGAAGAAGAAGAAGAAATCGATAAAAATCACTAAGTTTTAGTAATGCTATTTGACAATATTATTGATTTCTTTTTCGTTTTCTTTTTTCTTTGCATTGTTCAGTTTTTTCATTTCTTTTCTCTTAAGCCCACAGTTTGGATGTTGCCATGTTGGAACCTCAATGCCTCGTCTATAAAAATAATTGCCCAAGATTTCAAATGCTTATTGGTTCATTTTTCATAGTGCATCATTTGGATTTCTCGACAAAAATGTTATTTTAGTGAAAATTCGACTCTACAATGATAGGAGGTAATTAAATTTGTGGCTTTTCAATATGTTTCCTTAATGTTAAGTTACATAATTACTTTATAGGGGATGATATCCTCCATCCCAATAATGGTGTCCTAATGGTGTCCCAAATTTTAAGTTATAATATTTTATATTATTTTTTATAAAAATAAAAATACAATAATATAGTAAATCATCATAGACATATAAGAAAAAGTTGATTTTTTTTTTTGACATTATATAAATTAGTTTTGAATTTATCAACTTTAAAATACTAATAAAAGTGAAATTTAATGTTAAAAAATAATTATAAACTCTAATAGGGATGGGTGAGAATTGTTGAATAATTCATGGTTAAATAAAAAAAACTACATAAACATATTATAACTATGTTGGTTTCATGGCCATGAATTATAGGTAATGAGTTATACTGTACTGTACTTTATAATGCTAGAAATGTTAGAATTAATAGATGTTGAGAAAATTCCTATCATAGTTTTTCAATGGGATGATTAAAAAAAAAAAAAAACCCTAAACTATTTATGTTTTATTAAAAATATTCCGAACCATTGAAAATAACTAATTAAATCGCAAACTATTAATATTTTAATAAAAATATTGCGAACTATTGAAAATAACTAATTAAATCTCAAACTATTAACATTTTATCAAAAATGATCTGACCTATTAAAACTTACCAATTAAATCCCAAGCTATCAATCTATTATCAAATTTACTTTTAGTGCCATTTTTTGGCAATGGAATATCCGCATGGCACGCCAAAAGCCACTTTAAATTTACGATTAAACGTTTAAATATGACGTGTCACAAAACGGTGTAGTTTAGTCCCATTTAATCAAAAAAATAAACATAATTTTTACCGTATTTGAATATGAATCATTGGTGAAAATTACTTTTAATATTTTTTGATAAACAAAAAATAGTTTGGGATTTAATTGGTTATTTTCAATAGTTCAGAGTATTTTTGATAAAATGTTAATAGTTTGGGATTTAACTGGTTATTTTCAATAGTTTGGAATATTTTTGATATAATGTTAATAGTTTAAGATTTAATTGGTTATTTTTGATAATTCGGGGTACTTTTGATAAAACGAGAATAGTTTTTTTTTGTTGTTTTTTTTTTTGGGTGATTATCCCTTTCTCAATAGGAAGTTCAGAATTTCAATGACTTTTCAATTTTATGTCATTTATTACGAACTTAATTTTTTTACGTAATCATTTAGCTAATGTGATTTGGGGCACACTCCTGTCAGCCCGGAAACATAGTGTGACAGGATTTTAATTGACATTTTTATTCATTTTAATTGACACTTTTATTCATAAGAATTAACATTGGATCTAATTGACACTTTTATTCATTCTAATTGACACTTTTAAAAAATCGCAAAGATTGTCACTTTTATTCAAAACGATTGACACTTTTACTCACAGAGATTGTCACCTTTGCTGAAGATAAGAACCCGACCACATGGTGTGGGCCGGGCTCATAGGAGTTTTTGCCATGTGATTTTTATAGAAAAAATAAAAATAAAAAATGCACCCCTTGCAAAGCCAGGGTAGAAATAATAGATAATTTATAGACTTTTCACTAAATTTTAACTATAGAATTTCTCTAAAAAAAAAAATTAAAAAAATATAGAATGCATACAATTAAATTAATTTTTGTTCGTCTTCGATGAATTGCAGTCATGTATTTATGCTTAAACGTAATGAAACAAAATAGAATGTATTGTTGATATTTATTACGGAGTATATTTTTATTGAAATAACTTAAATGCGATTTTAAAAAAAAAAACATGAGTGAAATAGTAATAATAATATTCCTTAATAAAAAAAAAATGTTGTTGATGGCAAAGACTGGGGCATGGAGAAAATGGTAGAAAAGGAATGGATTTAAATCTTGTAAGCCCTTTTAGAGTTTGGATGATTGATCCTAAATAGTGGAAGCTTGGTCTTGTAAAACTATTTTTTTGTTAATTATGTTTTAATATTAATCTTAACTCTTCCTAATAAAAAAAGTAAATAAAATGATAATCGAATTAGCTATATGTATTTACTATAATATGTATGATTGAATAATTAAATATTTATAATATTCCTAATTTATTTGTAGTATTTGACATAATATTAACAAGCAAGCTCCAAAACATGCAAAATAGGAGACACGGGGGGAGACTAGAGCTGCTCAACAGAACCGGAACCGTGGAACCGGAACCGGATTTTAACCGGAACCGGAACTGGCGGTTCGGAACCGGGGGAACCGGCGGTGCGGTTCCGGTTCCAAAACCCTGGAACCGGGAACCGGCGGTTCCGAACCGGCAGTTCCGGTTAAAAAACCGGCTAACCGGATTTTGTGTTTTTTTTTTTAATTTTTTTTAATTTTAAGATGTTATTTGTATATGTTGTCTATATTAAATTATTTCATGTAACATATTATTGGTATATATCCATTTTAATGAATTCTTAATGTACAAATCATGAAGTATAATTTTGATATGCGAGAATGCGAGTTGTGAATGTAAATTCTAAACCTTTTAAGATAATGAAGGAGAATTCAACAAATGAGATGATTATTAAATTATTTATTTATTTAATTTACCTAAACCTTTGAAGATCACATTTTGATTTCAAAGGTCGAGCCTCATTAAAACCTCAGTGAGGAAAAAGAGCACTCGTCTAAGATGCTTGATAGGTGTCGGTGTTAGTTATTGGGTCGGTGGCTTCCAATATGTCTAGACAGACCACCGACCCCTTTTGATTTAGGAATAAGTGGTGACAGTCAACGAGCTCGACAACTCCAAACATTCTTCCAAAACATCAGCTCAGGTTCGTTCTCTCAAGGTGATGAACTTTCTATGTATTTAAATGAACCCAAAACTGCCGAGCTAACAAGTGCAGGTTCGAGAGAGTCCGATTTATTAAATTGGTGGTCGAGGAGATCGGCACAATATCCAATCCTCTCTATTATGGCTCGAGAAGTCTTTGCCGTTCCTGCCTCAACGGTCTCGGTCGAGCAAGCCTTTAGTAGCGGAGGATACACGCTGGATGAAAGACGTTCGACAATGGCTCCACAAAATCTCGAGACACAAGTTTTGCTAAAAGACTACGCCTTAGCCGAGACGCGAGAGCAAGAGAACAAGTGGGATGATGTCTTTCAAGATGATCCACTTAGCACCACCGACGCCGACACCGATTCCTCTCAAGCAGAAACTGACGATTTCGATTTTGATAACATGTAAATCTTCACAATGCACATTTTAGACGAGTACTCTTTTTCCTCAATGAGGTTTTAACGAGGCTCGGCCTTTGAAATCAATATATGATCTTCAAAGGTTTAGGTGAAATAAATAAAAATAATATTTGAATAATCTTTTGAATTGTTATATTTTCGATTTCTTGAACATTTTTCGATTATACTCAAACAAAAATGAAGTATGCGAAATAAATAAAAAAACAACATTTGACTAATCTTATGAATTGTTCTAATTTTTAATTACTTGTACTTTTTTCGATTATAATGTTCTAACCATTAAACTCAAAACAAATATAATTGAATTATGGATATATTTTGGAAAAAATAATTAAAAAAAAATAAATAAAAAAAAGGCCGGTTCCAGGCGGTTCAAACCGGAACCGTGGGGGTAGGCGGTTCGGTTCCGGTTCCACCCCCAAGGAACCGTAACCGGCTTCGAACCGGAACCGGAACCGGAACCGTGACCGGCTCTAGGGGAGACCAAGCTTCTACAGAGAGTAAAAGAATTGTTACCACCGGAAGAAAGTAAAAGCTGTCAAGTCCACGTGGAAAAGATAGTATTACCACCGCTCTTAAGGAAATTGAAAAGACCCGCCTTTACATTTTCCACACTCACACCTTTCTTCCTCCCTACTTCACCCCCACGATCCCACGATCAAAACCCTTCCATTTCTCACTCCTTTACTGGAACCTGCTCAACGCTCTACTCTCTCTACGGAAGATTCTTAGTTCGGTAACATTTTCCACAGTTTTCCTTAATCGCTAAGAAAAATCATTAGTCCGTACCTCTTTTTTCAGCCTTTTTTTTAAATTTTTTTTTTTTTTTTTAAAATTTTACAATCCATGCATGCATCAGTGCTGTGTTCATGTTCTCGTCTAAGTTGGCCTCTGTACTCTGCAGAATTTGTGTTTGAAAAGTGAAAAAATGGAGGGGAACTGTTCAGGAACGAGTAAGCCATCACGGCCTGAAGATGAATTTACTGATTTGCTGTTCTCATGGTCGCTCAAACAAATTTTTGATGAGGATCTGTTCAAGCACCGGGTATGTGAGTGTGTGTAGCTGCGCATTTTGCTTTTTCTGGGTGAATTTATTTGGGCTTCATGAACTGTACTCGATGTCGAAGAATTGTGCATTTTCAAAAATCACAATCACGCATGTGTGTGTGTGTGTGCGTGCGTGTCAATGTTAATCTAGGGTTGGTAAAACTGCTGCTGTGGTTCACCAGTTATGGAGCGACAATATTGCATTATGTTTATGAGTGTTAGCTGTTTTTGTGCGTGATGTGTAAAATGAAATTTGTTTGGTAGTAATTTCTGTGCTTCTATTGGTTTCACACTCAGCATGTGTTGGATTTTCAACTTGTTTTCTTTAGTCTTATTGTTAATGGAGCTGGCTGGTGAGTTAAACTGATCAAAACATGAAGAGAAACAAAAGAAATACGGCATATATATACTTGGCTTTAGAAATTGTTTGAAAAATGAAGTTTTGGATTGCATTATATATGCTTGCAGTAGTAATTCATACATGTTTGGGTGAAGTGGAGAGGTTAATGTAATTGCATTCTTGTTTCCTACAAGTTCATCTCACTTTTTGGGTATCATCATGAGATTGTTAGATGTAAGCTAGGAATTATTTTGCTTCTTTGGATCCTTGCCATTTACGTTAAAATCGAAAGCTCTGTTTTCTCTCATTAATTTCAGTTCTTATTATCATATAGGTGAAAAATATTCCTGAAGAATTTGAAAGTGTTGATGGTTATCTTTCATCATATGTGAATCCATTATTAGAAGAAACGCGAGCTGAACTTGCTTCTTCCTTGGAAACTGTTTACAAAACACCTTTCGCTGAAGTGGTATCGCTCGAAGAGCCAAAACCAGGCACACTTGTTCACAGTGTTAAAGTTGGCTACTGGAGGAACAAAACAAGGGATCGTGGCAAAGAGCCTTACAGGACATTGCCTGGTGATTTCTTACTGCTTTCAGATTCAAAACCGGAAAGGGTTTCTGACTTGCAACGCATTGGAGGCACGTGCACTTTTGCAACTGTTACAAAAATTTTCGACAATGAGAAGGATGATAGTTGTAGATCCTCCAGATTCAAACTTAGAACAGCTGGCAGTGTTGGAGATGGATTACTTTATGTGGTTTACTTGATGAACATAACCACTAACAAAAGGATATGGAAGGGAATAAGAATGCGTCAAAATCTGAAGATCATAGAGAAAGTACTGGCCAAGAATGACCTGGTATGTTAATTCTGCTGGTCTAAAAGTATTTATTTGGAATTTTAGTTTCTGATAGGCACTATACATGATAGTGATAGTATCTGTAGTTCATTCATAATTCTCATTTTTTTAATTATTTTTTGGCCCCTCTTGCATTTCTGGAAAGTTCAATTTTCAGGTTTCCATTTTATGCGTCTGGCTATCTTTCGACCATGTGTGTATGTGTTTTTTTTTTCTTGTATAACTTATCAGGCTTTTATAATTGCTTCAGGTTTCCCAATATGCTTTCATTATGAACTTTCATGATCTATAGTCTTTATTTTCCATGGCTTATTGCTCGATGGAATTAATATATATGCTAATAATTCTTAATTCTCTTCTTGCGTGTGCACGAGTTTTAACTAGAGTGTATATTCTTAACAGGGTGAGGAATATTGTGAATTTTGCACTCAAGATATTCACAGTGAAGTCGAGGAGAAATTTAGATCAACTGTGTTATCCAAGTTAAATGAATCACAACTAGAGGCAGTTCTGGCCTCTATACGCAAAACTCGATGCAACCACCACTCTCATGTGGAACTTATATGGGGTCCACCTGGAACCGGAAAGACTTCAACATTGAGTGTTTTGTTGTATATTCTCTTAAAAATGAATGTGAGGACCCTCATTTGTGCTCCAACAAATACTGCAGTTAGAGAGTTGGCATCTCGGGTGACGACACTAGTGAGAAACTCAGTTGAAACTGAAAGTGGGAGTACTTTGACTTCTTCTTTAGGAGGCCTTCTCCTATTCGGCAACAATGATCGTCTTGAAGTTGGCTCTGAGATAGAGGAAATTTTTTTAGATTACCGCCTTGATAGGCTTACGGAAATCATCGTATCACAAACTGGCTGGAGGCCTTGTGTTATGTCCATGCTCGATTTTCTTGAAAATTGTGTCTCTCAGCATAAAATCTTTGTGGAAAATGAACAGATTAAAGCCGAAGAATTATCTGTCGGTCAAACTGCAGAGTTTGGTACCAAACCATTTTTGGATTATGCTAGAGATCGATTTAAAAATCTGGCATTACCTCTAAGAAATTGCATGCTGACATTGATCACTCATTTACCAAGAAGTCTCATTGATGAGGAAAAGCATCAAAACATAGTGCAACTTTTCTATCTTCTTGACTCCCTAGAAAAGTTTTTGTTTGAAGAGAGTGGTATGACATCTGAGTATCTAGAGACTCTCTTTATGCAACGAATAATGACTGGTTCTGGATCCTTTCTTGATACAACATCCTTACGATGCATCAGAAGCCAGTGTGTGTTCGTTCTAAGATCTATTCAGACTTGTCTCAGTAAACTTGTCTTCCCAAAAGTCACTGATAGAAGCTCAACTACAGAGTTCTGTTTCCAAAACGCTTCATTGATATTTTGCACCATTTCATCTGCATTCAAATTGCACGAAGTTAATGTAGATCCATTCCAATTACTGGTCATCGATGAAGCAGCTCAGGTAAAGGAGTGTGAAACAGCCATAGCCTTGCAGATCAGAGGTGTGAGGCATGCTATCTTGGTCGGTGATGAGTGTCAACTACCGGCAACAGTGTCTAGCAAGGTCTCCATTAAATTCTTATTTGTTAAATTTCATGTCGTGTTGCTTTCGACTGATTTGTATTTTAGTGGAAGGTTATTAATAATGACAATGATCTGTTTATGCACAGTTGTCGGAACAAGCTGGCTTTGGGAGAAGCTTGTTTGAAAGATTAAGTTCAATGGGTCATCCCAAATATCTGCTCGATGTTCAATACAGGATGGATCCATCGATAAGTCTATTCCCAAATTCAAAGTTCTATCAAAATCAGATATTGGATGGTGCTAATGTGCAGAAAAAAAGCTACAAAAGATGCTATCTACAAGGGCAAATGTTTGGCCCGTATTCATTCATAAACGTCCGTGGTGGAAGAGAGGAATTGGATGATGCTGGTGTCAGCAGGAGAAACATGGTTGAGGTTGCAGTCGTAGTGAAGCTTGTGCATAAACTCATCAAAGGTATGCATAATGTGTCAATACTATTTCAGATGCATTTGTTACCTTCTAATAATTTTGAATCCATGAATGGTCTGGCTGCATTAATTATTACACCGTGGTCTAAAAACAAGAAAGGACCACCTAGTTACTGGTTACGAAGGGGTTTTTGTCTGTATATGTCATTTTCACGTAAGACGGTCACTTTCCTTGACTGAACAAATCAATGGAGAATATTTGCTCATCTTCATATAGATTGTGAATTCCTTTTGGACTGAGGATAGAAGCTATAAAACTATTTAGCCAATCTGTTTTTCAGTTCATCTTCAATCTTCATATGGATTGTGAATCCTTTCTTGATTTGTTACATCTCTTGTTTAATTTTTCTTCAAATGTTTTTCCTACGTATTTTCTTCTTATACCATCTTATGTATATTTAGTATGGCACGATCCCTTTCTTTTTGGAGTTTTTTCTGTTCAGACATCTCATAAGTGGATATCTTGTTTCTTTTACCAATTTGATACTCATATGTATCACGTTCAGCGTGGAGTAGCTCAAGAGAAAAACTCAGTATCGGTTTGATCTCTCCGTATGCTGCTCAAGTTGCAGCAATACAAGATAAGCTTCGTTGCCTTAAACCTAGATATGATAACCTTGAGAGGATTACAGTTAAGGTGAGATCAATTGATGGGTTCCAAGGTGGTGAGGAAGATATTATAATTATTTCAACTGTAAGGTCTCAACAAGGTGGATCCATTGGTTTCTTACGCAGTCCTCAAAGAACCAATGTTGCTTTGACTAGAGCTCGGTAAGGATTAAAATGGCATATATATTTTTTTGTTTGATTTTGTTTTATGTATCAAAGAGATTATAACCAACCTCACCTTTCTTCCAGTCATTGTCTATGGATATTAGGAAATGAGAGCACTTTGAGTAAAAGTGATTCAGTTTGGGAAGCGATAGTGTCTGATGCCAAGGACAGGCAATGTTTTTTCAATGCTGATGAAGAGCCTGACATTGAAAACGCGATCATAGATGTTAAAAAAGATCTGGACCAACTTGATGATTTTTTAAGTGGGGAGAGTACACTTTTCAAAAATTTACGGTGGCAGGTACTAGATTATTAAGGACATCTGCGGTACTGTTGTGTTGTTCTGTATATTCTCCTCTTTCATTAAATGAACAATCTGCCTTATTTTAATTTCAGTCTTCTATGATATTTGAGACCTTTATATATTGCTGCTTATGAATTTTCATTTGTGTCTAGTACCGACTTATATTTCCATTATGTGGCTTTGCTTTTCTCTTGTCCTCACTGGCTCCAATGCATCTCCAGGTCTTGTTCAGTGATAACTTTCGAAAGTCATTTCAGAAACTGAGATCTTCAAGTACAAAGAAGTTGGTTATACATTTGTTAGTGAAGCTTGCAGGAGGCTGGCGGCCTAGGAAAGTGAATGTGGATTGGAAATGTGAGAAATCTTCATACATTGTAAAACAGTTCAAGGTTGATATATACTATGTTGTCTGCTCCATTGATTTGATGAGGGACTCGATCTATCAGCAATTTTTGAAAGTGTGGGACATAATGCCAATGACAGAGACTGCAAATTTGCTGAAACGAATCGACAGCATAGCATCTATGTATACTGGTGATTTCATCAACCACTGCAATGACACGTTAGTCGAGAGGTACGTTTACGTGATGTTTGGATGAGTTCGCTATATCTTATGCAAATAATGTAATGGCTTGAGAAATTTTGAATTAAAGATTGAGACTGGATCTTGTTATCTTTCATGTGTACTTTTAGCATTACTTTTTTCTGATTATGAGTAATGTTGAACATTGTACTTAAAATAATCTGAGTTATTTTATTATTCATTTAGGAATTTGGAGGTGCCATTGAGTTGGTCGGACTCCAGTGGAATAGTACGTTTCAAGGATCCTAGTAACACCAAATTAGTCTCTGATGCAAGCAGTAGCTCTGAGGAATGCAGAGCTTATGTCGAAAACTCGAAAATGAGTGAAAGCTTGTCGTTGATGAAGTTCTACTCCTTATCTACTGGTACTGCGAATCATTTGCTTTCGGATGTTGAGGGCAAAGTTGTTGATGTGCCATTTGAGGTCACTGACGAGGAACGTCAAATAATACGTTATAATAGAAGCAGTTTCATATTAGGTCGTTCTGGCACTGGGAAGACTACCATACTAACTATGAAGCTATATCAGGCATTTCAGCAGTATTGCATTGCTTCACGAGATTCTGTCAAACAGATCGATGGAGGATCCAAGGATCCTGTGTTACACCAGCTGTTTGTCACAGTCAGCCCAAAATTGTGCCATGCTGTTAAAAAGATTGTATCTCAGAAGAAAAGGTATCCCACTCCTTGTTATGGTGGTAGAGTCTTCTTATAGAAAGTTGACATTTTCTTAATGCCGTTTTTCAAAAATGTATTTTGTATGTCTTAACATTTCTATCCTTTTGCAGTTTTACTACTGAAAACTCTTCTGGAGACATCACCACTTGTATGGACGATGTTGATGAAGTTGCCAATTTTGAAGATATCCCAGACACATTTGTTGGAATTCAACAGGAAAAATACCCTCTCATCATTACATTTCACAAGTTTCTGATGATGCTAGATGGTACTCTCGGAAAGTCATATTTTCAGAGGTTTTCTTCGGTAAGAGATTCCTTTCATTATGAAGGCAGAAGATCTATTGCCCTTCAAACTTTTTTGAGGAAAAATGAGGTCACTTATGATCGATTTTCCTCCATATATTGGCCCCATTTCAATGATAAGCTGACTAAGAGTCTTGAAGCTTCAAGAGTTTTTACGGAGATAATGTCACATATCAAAGGAGGTCCTACGGAAGGTGATTACAAGAGAAGCAGACAGGATTATGTATCATTGTCTGAGAGTAGGAATTCGACTTTATGTGCAGAACAGAGAAGTGCAGTTTATGATATTTTTGAGGACTATGAGAAAATGAAGTTGGAGCGAGGTGAATTTGATCTTGCTGATTTTGTGAGTGATATTCATTTGAGACTCAACAAGGAAAATCTTCAAGGCGACAAAATGGACTTCGTCTACATTGATGAAGTTCAAGACCTTACTATGAGGCAAATTTCTCTCTTCAGATACATCTGCAACAATGTTGATGAAGGTTTCTTTTTTTCTGGGGATACAGCCCAGACAATTGCCAGGGGGATTGACTTTAGGTTTGAGGATATCAGATCCTTGTTTTATAACGAGTTTCTTATGAGATCTCAAAATTGTGATCTTTCAAGGAAAAAAGAAAAAGGACAGATGTCAGATATTTTCAATTTGTCCTACAATTTCCGTAGTCATACAGGAGTACTTAGATTAGCACAGAGTGTTATAGATCTTATTTGCTATTATTTCCCACATTCCATTGATGTGCTGGCTCCAGAGACTAGTCGTATATATGGGGAATCCCCTATTGTTCTTGAGTCCGGAAGTGATGAAAACTCGATCATATCCATCTTTGGACATAGCGGAAAGAGTAGTGGAACTGGAAAATGGGTTGGTTTTGGCGCTGACCAGGCTATTATTGTAAGGGATGATTCTGCAAAAAAGGAGGTTTCTAACTATATTGGTCATCAATCTCTCATTCTGACTATAGTGGAGTGCAAGGGCCTTGAGTTTCAGGTTAGCAATTTGTTTTATCTACTTTCTCCTCGCGTCTCGTTCATACCTCTTCCGACCCACCTTTTATTTACTTCAAGCACATGCAATATGATAGCACAATGTCAGGCTGCATACTTTTACGGGGTTGAGGAGATTAATTTTAATGACGACGGTATATATATGTTCTAAGCGTAGCTGTAATATGGTTCTAGGAGAACTACCTGTTCTATGTTCATTTTTGTATGTTTGATTAGCCTTAAGAAATATAAGGGGTTTGTATCATTACAGATACTTAAGTTAGTTAAATTCAGATAAAACAGGTGATATAGTTTCATATTTGTTTTCATTATTTAGCTTCTCTTAACTATATGTTGATCAGTAATGTTATTTCTTCGATTACCATCATATCTTGATTCCTCAATCTGATACTGAACTCAGGATGTTCTCCTGTACAACTTCTTTGGCTCCTCGCCGTTGGGTAACCATTGGAGAGTTGTGTATGAATTCTTGAAAGAAAAGGATCTCTTTGATGGCAATTCTGCAAAATCCTTTCCATCTTTTGCCCTGTCAAAACACAACATCTTATGCTCTGAATTGAAGCAATTATATGTGGCAATTACTCGTACAAGGCAAAGATTATGGATCTGTGAAAACAATGTGGAAGTTTCCATGCCAATGCTTGATTATTGGAGGACGTTGTCCCTCGTGCAAGTGAGGAAAATAGATGATTCTCTTGCAGAGGCAATGCAAAGGGCTAGCACTCCTGAAGAGTGGAAATCACAGGGAATGAAGGTTTGGTTCTTTCTTCCCTGTTTTCCGTCATTTTATGCCTTCTTTTATCATTCGCTATTTGCATTATGTTAGTTTATTTATGAATTTATGTTTGGTTGTAGCTCTTGCTGGAAAAAAACTATGAGATGGCAACAATGTGCTTCGAAAAAGCAGGTGAAGAGACGCTCGAGAAAATGGCTAGAGCCTCTGGACATAGAGCTGCTGCTGACAGTCTATGCAGTTCAAATTCTGTAGAGGCAACTAGAATGCTTAGAGAGGCTGCAGAAATATTCGATTCTATTAATAGAGCTGCATCTGCAGCAGAATGTTTCTACGATTTGGGGGAATATGAAAGGGCAGGTATATTACTGATTAGCCACTATGTCGCAGTCGTACTTTTTGGTAGTAAGTTAATATTTTGATAACTGTGAACACACCATAACAAATCGTTCTAAATGTTCCTTATAAATGAGTTATATAAGTGTGCACTAAAATTAGTGAACTGGTTTCTTCTATTCATTTTCTTCTCAAGGAAGTCATTCATTAGGATATTATATAGGCTCTGACGTGTTTTGAACGTTTGGTCCATTTTCGGAGGAAATGGTTCTATTTTGAATTCAAAGGTGACATAATACCTTTGAATTATATGTAGTGTTTTTAATATTGAAGTAGTGTTTCTTAAGTTTCCTGTAACAAATAATTTCTAATCTACTGGTTAATTTTGATGAATTCATTACTACAGGACAAATCTACTGGTACAAGACATCAGAGCTAGGAAAGGCTGGTGAATGTTTTTCATTAGCTGGAAAATATGAACTCGCTGCAAAAGTGTATTCGAATGGGAACTTTTTCGGGGAGTGCCTGTCAGCTTGCTCCAAGGGTAATCATTATGATGTCGCTTTGCAGTACATTGAGAAGTGGAAGCAGCAGGCACTATCAAACAGTGCAATAAAGGCCAGGCTTGTTGAGATTGACAGAATCACACAGGTGTTTTTGGAAAACTGCGCTCGAAAGAGTCACAAGACAAAGGACAATGCATCGCTAATGAAGTATGTTCGAGCTTTCTGTTCGACAGAATCCAAACGGAACTTCTTGATTTCGTTAGACTGCTTTGAAGAGCTTTTGATTTTGGAGGAAGAGTTGGGAAACTTCCATGAGGCTTCTGAGATTGCCAAGAGTCTAGGAGATACGCTTCATGAGGTTAATCTACTGGAAAAGGCCGGGCAGTTTTCTAATGCTTGTTCGTTACTTTTTTCATATGTTATTTCTAATGTTTTGTGGGGATTTGGAAATCAAGGATGGCCATTGAATTCGTTTCCTCAGAAAGTGGAACTTGTAAATAGAGTGATGTCAGTTGCACAAAAGGTTTCTGACACCTTTCATGCATCAATTTGTGCTCAGGCCGGAATTTTGTTATCTGATCATAAGACTTTGTCTGAACTGATGCAGTTTTACAATGCTTCAAAGCAATATGAAACTCCATTTTGTGAAATTCTTGTGGTTCGGAAACTTCTAGACTTACATTTTGAAGCAAATGCTACCAAGTATGAGTGGGATCACGAGATGCAGTTGGATCCAAGTTCATTGGATCAGCTCATTGGGAGGAATCAAATCTCTGTTGGAACACTTGTTTACATTTGGAACTTGTGGAAGGAACGGAGTTTAGAGATATTAGAATGCTTGGACAGCCTTGAAACAACAGATTCTATCAAACCTGAAGGTGTTGTCGGGTTCTGTTTTAGCTACTTTGGATTGAGGTTGCCTGATGACTCCAGGGTCACCTTTCAGCTGCTAAATCCTGATGCTGCATGGGTAAAAATTGTTGGGGAGTACATTCGAAGGAACAGAAATGCTGCAACTCTAGAAGCCCATCATTTTGCATCGGCTGCTCGTAAGTTCTGGCTCCAAGAATTAGTTGTTGTTGGACTTAGAGTATTGGATGCTCTTCAACAACTTCATACGAGTACCAGTGCTAAACAATTACCAATGTACTATCGAAGTGTGTGCCTATTCCACACTTTTAACATAACAAAGTTCTTCCTTAATTCAAAGTCCATTAGTATGAAGTCCACATATAACAGGAAGCTGCAGGATTTTATTCAGCTATGCACGGCATACTTTAATTTTGTTTTTCCAAGTGATCCTAGAGAGTCTTTATCTGGAAACATGATATCTTTGAGAGAAACTGAACTCTCGAGGAATTTACTTGAGGAAAGTGTTTACAGAGATATTGGTAGAATGGGGAAACTTAAAAGTGGGCAGATTGGAAGAGCAGCGATGACAATGCTCGGATGTGGGAAGCTTAAGCATGACTTCTATGATAAAATTGCTGCAAGGCTTCCGAATGGAACGCATTGGAAGTCGTTCATTGAGAATCTCAGAGGAGTTGGGGAGTCTAAATTCGGTGAGTCTGTTAGAGATGGTGCTGTATCAGATTCTTCACATTCACTATGTGTGCAAGAATCTCCATTGAGATGCTCCACGGAAGCTTTGAGTCAAGCGCTGCTTATGTCTTTAGACGAAACTTATAGCATCCATTGGAGAGCACCTGGCTATATATCTCCACCCTGTTTACTATATCTTATGGAACGACTATTGATCTTGGCTCCTCATCCACGGGGCTTCTTTTTCACAACGAAGTCTACATTTGTTGAATACTTAGTAAGTCTGCAACCCAATGCCAATCCAAGAACTGGTTTAGTCACACACAACAAATCCCATCCTGGAAACATGGTTGGCTTTGTTCTCCAAGTGGTTGAACAATCACTTTTTAAAAGAACTGAGACAGTAGAATGGATTCAAAGATCTGGTCTCGATTGTGATTTCTATTTTCGCGTGCTTGTGCTGAGATTGCTCATGATTCTGTGTGAGCTGTCCATCAACTGGGACTTGAACTTTGATATATTTTATCAGAAGATTTCTCGAAATGATATCAAATCCCAGCTTCCAAGAGAATTCTATGAAGCGCTTCGACCTAGAAGGCGTGGTTATAATAAATTCGTATCAGATGTTGCTACTGCTTTCAAGCTCATTGGTGATCCTCTTGTGATTGTGGTTTCAGCTGAAATTAATCGCAACTTTCCATATCATGATGCTGTCTTCCTCGACTTAAGATCTTTTTCATGCAAAGCTGACATCATGACATCACTATTTCCTAAGAGCACAGAAGCATCCCTTGATATCTTGCCTAGCAGTGTTGTCTTGCCTCCTGTTGTCAGCAATGAAGGTAAGTATACCATTGCGGAAGCTTCGGAATCTTCAGAAATGGCTTCAAAAACTGCTTCAATGAGTTCAGAGAATGGGAATGAAAATTTGCAAATAAACTGGGAACTTATTGGGGAGATTTCTAAAGCATTCAAGTCATTTGCGAGTGGAAATTGTGAAGATCTGAAGAGCCTTCATCTCAGAAATAAGGTAACCTGCAGTTCGTCATAATCTTGCAGTTCTTGGTTGATGTGGATCATGTATCTGATCTGTTTTCTACTTTTCAGGTGGAAGTGGAGAAGCATATAAATTTCATAGCTTCTGCCATTTCACGGTTAGCTGAACAGAGGTCTCGTTCCAGAGAAGTTAAAGATTCTCCCTGCGACAAGACCCACTTGGTCGAGGATTTAACGGCTCTTATTTCTTTGTTACACAGAAGGTAAGTTGACATAATTCTTAAAGTGCTTGAACCCAACTTGAAATCACTTGAAGCAAGTATACTTGTCTCCCCTAATTTAACAAACCCAATGCCTTGATCAATCTCCAGCACGCAGGCCTGGCAAGCCATATAGCTTATCTATGGAATCAAATAAAACATTAGAGTTTAGAAGTATTATAACAAAGAAATAAATCATCAGTAGCATTCTTGGTGGGGGCACTCATAGTTATGGCCGAATAGCATTACCCTTTAAGTTATATGATAATCCTGCAAAGTATTCAGAGGTGTCTGATTCTCCAAAGTCTATCCTTTCATTTTCTACATATGTTATAGTTGGATATGTTTCTTCTCACTTACGCCGTATGTTCATATTAAACTCAAACCATGATTGCCCTTGATTGCAGCGAGTACGATTCTGAAGCCATGATAGAGCTTCTCAAGAGCATGGAGACGAGGCTGCCTCAGCTTGAAGTACCATTGAGTTTTCTCGTTCCTGCCGTTGAAGAGATGGATGATGATAACATCTCTGACTGCATTAATCTTCAGGTTGAAGATAGTAAGACGAAGGTTTCAGCAGCTGTGGAAATGGTCGAAGACGAAGATACTGGAGCTGCGGAAATGGTTGAAGATGAAGATACTGAGACAAAGGATGCGGCAGCTGTGGAAATGGTTGAAGACGAAGATACTGAGAGAAATGATTCAGCAGCTGTGGTATTGGAAGAACCCAATCCCAGAAAGAAAGGAGCAGGGGGCAGTCAGGGAAAAGGAAAGAATAAGAAGAAAAACAAGCAAAAGAAAGGTAAGAGAAGGTAGCCAACTTTTTCCTCTTTCTTCCCTTTCCTGATGAATGAGTGTTTATTTGCAATGGAGTTGGGAAACTTTTTGTGTTTGGATATTCAGGCAGGTTGCTTTAAGTTTTTGGTAAATATGTATAGCTGTAGATTTTTGCTTGTTTTATTTGATGTATATGTTGAGTTTCGTACATAATATTTGTTAATTAAACATGGTTTGTGTGTATATGTGTGTTTGTGTGTAGATTTCTGTAATTATTGTCTTTTTTGGTAAGCCACTGTACGTGGGTAAC
The DNA here is from genome assembly GCA_001642375.2 of Mentha longifolia. Classification (NCBI taxonomy): domain Eukaryota; kingdom Viridiplantae; phylum Streptophyta; class Magnoliopsida; order Lamiales; family Lamiaceae; genus Mentha; species Mentha longifolia. The sequence continues at coordinate 23,558,081 of CM038114.1, read as the reverse complement.
AATTCAAAGTTTACCGTTGAACTGGGGTGAGAAGTACGTTAAAATTTCTTTTGCACGTCTTTTTATTTGGAAAAAAAATGCATTTGTTGGTTATGTTCCGTGTGAGTGAGATTTGTGGAGTCATAAGTGATTTTTTCCTAAATATTGTTGGATAATCATGGTAAAAACTATAATAAATAAATAATACTATGTGAGTTATCTCTTAAAATAAATGTAGTTACAATTTTTGTGGACAGACGAAGTATAATATATTGTGCCCCTATCAAAGATTTGCATGTGAACCCGTTTGTGATTAACAAGTTCATATCACAAAAGTATATATTTATAATATGTTACTTGATACTCTGTACTATTTAGTTTAACTACTCCCTTCATCTTGTTATAATTGACTCATTTTTCTTATTTGGCCGTTTCACTATGATTGATCTATTTCATTTTTGGGAAATAATTAACTTTTAAATGGTACAATTAGTATATCCCTTATTAAACTTAACTTTCTATAATTAAATTTGATTATCCACTTATTTTTCACTTTTCAGCACGTATCCCAATATAATTTAAATTTTAAAACTTTAAATTATCATAACTTGATTGTTTGTTTTCGGATTTTTATAATTTTTATATCAAATTAAAGGTCTTGATATGATCTTTCATTTAAGATCAGATATCAGTATGTTTTTATGCATCTATGATGCTCTGATTTTAAAATATGCCTAAATAATACGCAATACTACATCTCTACACACAATATACTTTATACACTAATCATTTCCGTCTTAAATCCCGTGCTGAAAAAAAAGAGGTCGATCATAGCGAGACGGAAGGAGTATTTATTAAAGTTATAGAATGTTCATTTTATGAGGTAATTGTATATTCTTAGTCACACACACAATGCACACTTATAATATCACGATGATTTTTTTTATTTTTTTATTTTATGATATTTACATCTACATCAAAACAAAATTTAAATTAAAAAACAAAAACAAACATCAATTTCGTCAATTAACGAAGTATCTATTTTCCCAATCTCTCTATCTCTCTCTCTCTCTTATAAGTTCGAACTTTTGAACAAAAAGTTTTTGATCTTACTATATGGAGCATATATCTTGATTAATTTGTAGTAGTTTTTTTGGATTGGTTATTTATAATTTTTTTTCATGCATGATGTGGCAGATCCCATCTCTAACACTAGGGTCAGATTGTATTTTATAAGTTGAGGTACAACATTGTTGAAGATGTGGTAAGAGCTTGGGGTATATACCGTTAATTTTCTATGACCAGCGATTAGCTCAAACAGTCAAACTTATACTGTTACATAATTTTATATTCTATGTGCAACCTCCAATTTAGCTTCAGTAAATTTATACTGTTAGACATTTAGATAGACTTTGCAAAAATCACTTTTCTAATTAATTAATATTAATAATCCTATAAATTATTAATTGTAGTGGAGTTGTTTTTTCATTTTGTGAACAAACACAAAATCATACCGAAAAATCTGCATCAAACTTAAAGCACGCTTACATGGCGCTACCAAAATTAGCAGCGGACACATATGTTCCATGTGAATATAATAGCATCTATTAGTATTTTATAATTTCTCAGTACAGTATCTTCCAAAGTACTTAGGTATTCAATATTAAAAATTATTTGTGGCATGAGATGAATACTAATTGAAGCATTTCAATAGAAGAAATAAGAGATAATGTAGATATAGTATTATTTTAACAGAAGTCATTAAGTGCTTGAATTCAACTCTAGATTTTAGAAAATGTGGATTTTAGAAATAATCTTTCCCTGCTAAACCAATGTTTTTAAACCCGGACCGGCCCGGCCCGGCCGGTTCGACTGGTTTAACCACGAACCGGTCACTTGTCCGGTTCGGTTCCATGCGTATTAGGATAGAAGACTCAAGTAATGACCAACTACTCTATCAAACAACAATTGATAAAAGCCTATAATTAATTAATATAACTATAAATGGTTATGAAATCAATACATATACATTTTTTTTTTTGGCTCAAACACCCCGGGAGGGTGAGGGGTTAGGCGGACCCCCAACTTGTATATATCGAAAAGAACAAAATCATACAGCGTCTGGTGGAAATAACACTAAAAATGAGTGTTATCCCCAGCATAAACCGAAGTATCGAACCTAATCGGAATTGAGTACAGTATCTAGAACAATACAATGATGATGGCCCAAAAGTGACCATATCAGAAAACCAAGAAGTGGGATAATCACGATGAAGAGAAACCAATAGTGACAAAGCATAGTACTTGTTGGTCCCGAAAGACGCTTACACACGTAGAGAGAGGGGGGGGGGGAGGTAAATACGTGTGTAGAGAAGTGTTTAACTTCTCTTGCGATTTTCAGCCCTTTAGACGAGTAGATGCTTTGAAGCTAAGTGAAGTGTTCAAGGCCTCTCGCTCGTGTGTGATACTATGCGGAATGTGGTGAGACTTGAGTTTTTCTTGTAATTAAAACCAGTTGGTTATTTAAAGCATGTGTGTGTGTATGCAAATAATCAAAGCGATAAATAACTTAAAGTAATGAGACAAACAATTTATAGTGGTTCGGAGCACCTCTCCTATATCCACTCTATCCTCGACGGGATGAATACCTTCACTCGGTACTCCTTGTTTTATACTTCCAAGGGGAAGTGATTCAAGGCAAATAACAAACTTGCACTTGAATCCTCAGAGATTTTACTGGCTCTCGAGAAACCTTACAACAACACACTCTTTCACAAAAAGCTCGGCAACCTTACAACTCAATCTATTCACTCTAGACTTGGGTTTTGGGGTTTTGGATTTTCGTAAGTATGAGAATCCTTTACAATGAAATCACAAGTAAGGGATAAGGATTCTCAAGAGTCTAGGCTATGGATATAAGAGATTGAACCTAGAAAGTGAGGTAGTCGCAATACTTAAGAATTGAGTTCTTAAGGACACACTAAAGTGAAGCGTTTTGAAAGAACTAAGGACTTGAAAGAAATTTGCTTGAGTTCTTGCAAATGTAAATGCTTGAATCGTTTGTACGTGCGTCACTATTTTTTAGTGTGTGCAACTCTTTCTATTTATAGTAAGGAACCCTACTTCGCGTTGAGAGAGAAAAGGTTGCTTGTTCCTTAATTTTCGGATTCGGACAAGTCGGGGTGTCAGTCTCTTTTCAGCTTTGTCAGAACTAGGAGGGAATGTCCGCCGCACCTAGAGGCATGGCGACTTTCACCTACCTTGACTTCCAGACTGTAGTCGCATCCGTTGTGCAATGGCGTGTTGACACGTAAACTTTATTCGGTGAGGTGTCAGACATCCGAAAGTTTGAATTTCAAACTTGGATTCTGTGAGTCAAACTTGTCACATTTGCACTGATTGATGCTTCCAAGTATAGCTCAGTATTAGAGATGCTTTGGTTGAGCTGACATGAGAGCGCTTTGCTTCTACGGAAGCTCGCTCTGAGCATCTTTATCTGAAGCATCCCCATTGTCTGGTTTTTACTACTGGCGCTTTCAATGCTGGAGCCGTTTCACTTACTGACGCTTCGCGTGCTCTGACTGCTCCATTCTTAATGCTTCTAGACTAAAGTAAAGCTTCCTAACAAGTAAGCTTTGCTAATAAAACTTGTCTAGATTCATCAAAAATAGGAAGGGAAATATTCTACTTAGGGTTTTGGAATCGAATCAAAACAAATTGTTTATTTAACTTAATTCAAGTTCCCCCTTAACATTATATCCCAACAATTTCCCCCTTTTTGATGATGCCAAAACCCGACGTCAAGTGTTTACACAAATCTAGATAGTTTCTAGGCTAAGTATAAGAGGACAGTGGGTTAGGCAAAACGCAATAACAATGCAGTTATAGCAGTTAATATGAAAGCATAAAATAGAGTAAAGACATTGAGAAATTGTCTTAAAGCAGTAAAAGATATCATTGTATTAGTGAGATGATGAAGTGAATACAAATACAATGAATATCTATTTGAAGCGTTTTCGAGGGACGGGAGGGATCATGCCATAGGCATTGTAAACTCTATCCTTGATGGCAGCTAGAGAGCAATTAGGACGATCATTCTTTTCAAGCCATTCAGCACATTCCTCGATCTCCTTTCTGATTGCTTCCTCATTAGGGATAACGCCTCCAATGAGTGGAAGTTTGTAGCTCTCTTTCTTTGGCGGTTTGAGAGTCACTCCGTCTGCCAACTCCAAAATTTTATTGAAGAGAGAGGCTTTGTAATGATCCATGTATACAACGAAGCAATCCATGGCGTACTCAGTGCGAAAGCCTTGCCAGTAGTAGAAGCTAGAAGCGTTTGACGAACTTCACCTTGGCATCATTCCACTCCTCCTTGAGGTCAGCTGGAATAATCTCATCAAAAAACTTGGCATTAGGAGCCTCATCCCTCAGCCTCTTCCTATCGGATTCGTCCCTGGCAAACAACTGCTTCCTGCACTTCTCAAAATCAGCTGTCTGCAGGCCCTCGACGAAGAGTCTTTTCCCTTCAAGCGCTTCCATCTTCAACAGATGAAGCGCCTTCTGTGAGTCTGTCATCACCTCTTCATTAAAAACTTCATCCCTGCACTCTGACACTGCCTTATATTTTGCCATCACTTCCAGGCATTCCTTTTCAGCGGCGTTGGTCGGAGTGTACTTCACAGATACCTACGGAGGTGGAAGTTCATTTTGTATAGCAAAATCGCTTCCAATTCATCCTGGAATTGGCGTTGTGCACCAGCCTCCGTGGTCATCGTTGCGGGAGTCAGTTTCTGCTTCCTTTTGGGGTTGGTGTCAGCAGACCCTTTGATCTTGCGCTTCTCTTTCTGTGGCGCTGCTGACACTGCTTGAAGTGGAGCGACATCGATTGGCTCATCCAAGATGATCACCTGCTGCTCCGGTTCCCCCTTCTTCTGTGCTTCCACCTTCTTGGAAGCGTCCTCAGTTGCCTTGGCCGTTGTGGGAAGACCACTTGGCGTCCCAGTCGCTTCCCCCTTTTTAGCAGCATAAAAAATGGGGCGGGACGGAGCGGACTGTACGTTGGCGCTTTAGCTAGCGGCTCCTGGCAAAGTGATGTTTGGCTGATCCGGCTTCAAGAGGCCTTATGCCAGGAGAGCGCTGAGGACTTGGGTAGAAAGGATTGGAGCTGGAGAGCACGCATTGGTCAGAATAATTGACTTTTCGAAGCTTGCGCGAAACACACGGAACTCAGATTGGACGAAAGCCAAACGCCTCCATTTTGTTGGAGATGCCCTCCAGGGCGGTGTTTGGCCCTACCTGGCTAGATCCGCTTTGCACTCCAGCTGCGGCTTGGCCCACCATGGCCACAGCCTGCTTCCTTTGCATTTCTGAGTCCGCGAGCTTCCTCACCACGGACTCCAGCTTCTCCTTGAGTTGCCGGGCGGCAGAATCAGCTTCGAATTTTTCCGCCTTCACCGCTTTCAGCTCTTTCTCCAGTTGGGCGACCTTGTCATTGGTCATGGATAGTTCAGCTTCGGCAACTTCGAGCTCCCTATGGACACGCTCCCTGTCATCCAACTCCGCAGAAAGCTTCAGCACTTCCGAACGTAAGGCTGGAATTTCTTGAAGCTGTGCCTTAACGCTCGAAAGGTCATCATGAGCTAATTCTACATGCTCTTTTTCCTCAGCCAACTGTATCTCCACAGCCGCTGATTTCACCTTCAACTCTTCCAAGGCTTTGGCAGCAGTGGAGAGCTCCTCTTCTTTCTTCACCATCTCCTCCTTTAGTGATTGCAACTCTGTGGTAGCAGTTGAAAGATTATCACCCACCTGCTTCTCCTCCTCCTCAACTTTAGAGAGCTGGCTCTCTCTCTCCTTTATGGCTGACTTCAGCTTGGCGCACTCACGCTCCACCTCGTCGTGGGCGGTTTGAAGAACCGAGAGCTGTTCTTTAAATGCTTGGATATTGGCGCCTTCTGGTGTTGATGGAGCGAGGGTGTAGGAGGGAACAAGTTCCTTGACCTTCCTCTCAATGCGCTTCCACACCTCTAGCTCATCGATCAGGTCGTCGAAGCGTTCTAAATCAAAGCGGCTAAGGATCGAGGCCTCCTCCTCGATCAACGCTTTGGGGTCGTTAGCCCGCACCAACTGGCAAACTTTGTAAATGTTGGTACCGCGGCTTCGGACGTACTTCAAGAAGCGTGAAGTAACCTCCAGCACGGATGGAGGTAGAGAGTATTCTCCAAAGAATTCCCTGATTTCCTCTTCAGCCCACAAGAGCTCTCTGTCAACAGTCTGCACTACCGGGCTGGACGCTGTAGGAGATGGATGAGTCGGGGGAGCGTCAGCATAAAGTTCCTCGTCTGCTGAAGAACTGGACGCTTCGTCAGTGAAGTGGAGAGCGCCGATGTGATCATCATCCTCTCCTGGCATGTCAACTTCCTCTCCTCCTTCCATCTGTGCGGCTTGGGCACTGGCTTCCAGAGCCTGACTCAACGTCTTGTCAGAATCTGAAGCGTTGGAAGAGGAAGCGGCACTTTCCTTGTCATCTTCATCTACCAATCCACGCTTCCCAGCCGTGGAAGGGACTAATTTCTCTGACACTCGACGGCGCTTTAGGTTCTTTGGGCCTTTTCTACCCTTCTTTCTCTTCTCCTCCTCTTTCTTCTTCAGTATAAGCACTTCGGCTTCTGTATATTCGATGTTCAAAGGGGGAGGGGCGACAACTCCAAACTCATCGCCTGGAAGCGTCTTAGTGAAAAGCACACGAGTGTACTTGCTTTCCACTAGCCATTCTTGAGCTGGCCACGAGTGCTCAAGAAACATGGAAATTTTCATTCCATATTTCAGCTTCCCAAGGAAAGAAAGCTGACCTTTATTCTTGCCTTCCGTCACTTCCTTAACGGCTTTGCTTGCCTCCACAAGCTGCTTTACAAACCATGCTCTCCAGTTGTAATGCGTCCGGTTGATTGCGGTATCACAGAGCGCCGATAGAAGACAAATCTTCTGTTCCGTGATGGTGGACCAGCTACCGGTGTGACAAAGTAGGCACTTTGTCATAATGTTGATCATGTTGTCGAAGGACGGGCGAAATGACGTCGCCTTTAACTGTTTGCGGATGAAGATGGCGCGTGAATCCATTGTGAAATGCCTGAACTCTTTCTGGATGTCCGGATCTCCAGCAGACTCCGGATCTTCCCCAGAGTTCGGAATAGGGAATGAATCTTCGAATAGAGCGTCGAGCTCTAGAGTTTCAGTCGACACCGAGTGAATTAGGCCGGATTCATCAAACTTTTGCAGTGAGATTTTGGTAACTAGGGTTTCCGAGTTCAAGTTGGAGAGGAACTCGACAACCCCTACCGGATTGATGTACTTGGGATGCTGGTAGAGAAGATTCTCTAGGCCGGAATTTAGGATAGCTCTCTTGATGATTCTGCCGTCGGTGAGTAGGTTACGATCAACGTGAGCCTCCGTATACACGAACTCTCCATAGCGGCTTCTAGGAGTGGGTTGCCATTTTGCATTAACCATTTTGAAGTTCTGTAAGAAAAAGGACTTAGTAGAGAGAGTTCTGTGAGTTTTAGAACTTGAAAAATTTTGCAAAAATGGCGAGAATGATAAGGAAGGTGATGAAAGAAATAGTTCTAATATATATACATAGAAAAAGTGTAAAGAGTATTAAAAGGGGTAGTGGGGCGGCGTGTCTTAGTGAGTGGCTAAGATCACGTTTCGGAAAATGGGTGAGTGGTTAAGATCGTGTTTGACAATTAATTTAATCGTGCGGTTAGGGAAAAAGTAATTCGAAACGTCCGACGACCAAGATTAAAAGTTTTTGGCGGTTCGGTAGCACGCGTGCGATACACGCGTGAGTGTGTCTCGAGTCCTATAACTGCAGCAGTCTTTGCATTAAATACAAAGATATCATACGCAAACTATACTTGAGTGATATCTTACTTTATAGATATATAACATATATGTAAATTAATGAGATATTAATTTCTAGAAAGATTCGAAATTTGGCTGATTGCCATGCTTCGGAATTTAGATGAGAGCGTCTAGTTCGGAAAACGTCTGTATCAGCACTTTAATATTTTCGGTAAGTCACGCACATGGTTCTTGAAGACGCTTTGCGTTAACTTACTAAAAATTGAAAGACGCGAAAAGAAGACTTACCAGTCAGTCAATATTGTAATTGACTGATACCACGCTTTGACGGTCCATGTACTCAAGTGTTAAAGCATCAGCTGAGGGACAGACTTTTCATGCTTTGAAAGTGTGAGAGCATCTTTTCTCATCTAGGCGCTTTCTCTCGAAGAAAAAGTGCTTCCCCCTTAAACATAGCTTTGGATTATCTTTTAAAGAGAGTGTTAACTCTGTAGGGGAAGCGCTCCACTTATGTTGAGAGATGAAAATAATGTAAAGTCCTTCTTTCACTAGGGTAGGTCTATCTTGTGAATTCGATAACATGAGAGATGAGATTACAAAATCCACAAGGGACCCGGTTGGGGATGAGTGTCTTCATAGATTTCAATGGAATGATATGAGTTGCCTCATGCTTTACTAGGGATATACTGTTTGGACATGAGATTCACATCATTCATGAAAGAGCTATGAATTCACTTCCTTACTATGGCAAGCTATCTTATATTTTCATGAAGCGAGATTCTCGAGAATAGACACTAACCTTTGTAAAGTTGGTGCTTTACATTACTCAAAACAAATGAGGCTTTCACAATCAGCAGTGGTGAAGATCTTCAGCACGCTTTGCGCTTCTGGCTCCATCTCCACCATGAAAGCTTATGAAAAATTGAGTGAGAATCATTCAAGTAACTCCATACAATACGTCCCAAAAATTACGTACGTGTATGTTAACTTGAAGAGGATTATCAACTCAACGCTTTCATGTTTCTTCAGCAGAAAGGATTTAAAGAATTTGGGAGTGGAACTCAAGATTATACCAAGCTCTAAAGCTTAAAAACTGGACTCTCAAGAGATCCACAAGGTACCACTTGTGCACCGCTCTGACAAGACGGAACAAGTTTTACGAATACCGTGGCACGAGTAACAACCTTAATCAAATTAATCCGAGATTAACTCATCAAGGAAGAGCACCCAACCGCACTTTCACATAAACTGTGGAAGCGTGTAGAGGTCGATGCTCTTAAAGGGAACTCCATCCCTTCGGTTTAATTATCATCCCTGATTAGGGGAGATAAAGTCCTCTCTTTCACATCACTTGCCAAGACTGGTTCCCCCTTAACCAATTATCCCAACAATCTTTCTCAGAAAGGAAAGCGTGAGAGTAGGTAGGGAACACGCTTTGCCTTCTCCAACTTTACTCCACTTTCTCCTCACCAGGGTCTAGCAACCCTAGTTCTAGTCACAATTTATTGAAGCGGGCTTGAGGAAGCGGCTTTGTGAGAATATCCGCTTTCTGATCCTCAGTTGGAATCTTTTCCACCTTAACATCTTGCTTCTCCACATGATCCCGAATAAAATGATGGCGTATTTTGATATGCTTGCATTTTGAATGAAGCACGAGATTGTGGGTGATGGAGATTGTGCTTGTGTTGTCACAATAAATTGGAACTTCCGAGCATTCCACTTTATAATCCTTTAACTGCTGCTTTAGCCAAAGAATTTGTGAACAACAGCTTCCCGCAACCATGTATTCCGCTTCAGTAGTAGAGGTGGCAACACTAGTTTGTTTTTTGGAGAACCATGAAACCAACTTGTTGCCAATGAATTGACACGTTCCACTTGTTGATTTCCTATCAACTTTGCATCCACCGAAATCGGCATCGGAGTAGCCACTAAGCATGAGATCATCTTCCGCCGGATATCAAAGACCTAAGTTGATGGTCCCTTTAAGGTATCGAAGAATGCGCTTAGCTCCCTCCAAATGGCTTTGCTTTGGATTGCTTTGAAATCTAGCACAGACGCCTACAACAAAGGTGATGTCGGGTCGGCTAGCTGTAAGATAGAGCAGAGAGCCAATCAACATACGATAATCCGTAGCGTTGACTGACTTGCCATCTAAGTCTGGATCTATCTTGAAGTTTGTGTTCATTAGAATCTTGACGCTTTTGCAATTTTGAACACCAAACTTAGTGAGCATATCATGAGTATACTTGGCTTGATTGATGAAGATTCCACGACTCGTTTGCTTCATTTGCAATCCCAAAAAGCATGTCATCAGCCCCATCATCGACATCTTATACTTTCTCTTCATCAAACCCGCAAATTTGTCACTCAAGGTTTGATTTGGAGAGCCAAAGATAATATCATCGATAGACCTGCCCAAGGGCCGGGCCCGGCGGTTTCGGGCTCGAACCGTCAGGCCGCGGGCCTGAAACAGATGGCCCTAACCCGGCCCTAGAAGAAGAAGCTCGGTTAGGGGTCAGGCCCGAAGCCCGCCGGTCCCGGGCCGGGCCGAAACCGACGGGCCAAGGGCCGGCCCGCGCGTGCCATCATTGCCAATTTGTCCCCCAAAACAGGGGAAAAACAGGGGAGCTCAAATTGCATTCGGCATTTTGGCCATTTTTTTTTTTTTCAACTTTCTTTAGTTTTTAAATTTTATTCTTTTATATTTATTATTTTTATGAATAGGAAATGATAATTTGTTAAGTTTTGATGTTGTTTTATTTTATTTAAAAATATTTAAATAACTCATTAAATTGTTGAAAATGCATAACAATTTTTCAATTTTGCATTAATAATGAGGAAAATTACAACAATAACTTAAGCTCAATTTAAGTACTTTGAAAATTGAATAAGAACTTTTATATTTGAAATGAAAATTACTAATAATAATAATAAGGGACTTGAACTCAATTTAATTTCTAAAATTGAGTTGCCTACGTATCCTCATAGTTATAGAGGAATCAAAGTCGACGTAGTTCTTTTTATATTACAATGCTTCCTACTCCGCACCCGATCGATCCGTCTCGGTGAAGGCTTCATCTTCGCTCTCATTCCGATCATCCCATTCCAGTTTTTGAGCTCTAAGGTCGACCCTATACCAATCATCAAGCAACATGGTAGCTTCAATGTTCACCGGCTTCATGGTTGATCTTCTTTGATCTAGCATAAGACCTCCGGTGCTAAAGGCTTGTTCAACGGATACGGTGGATGCCGGGACGGTAAATAACTCCTTCGCCATGATGGAGAGTATTGGGTACTCCTCTTTCTTCGACCACCACTTTAACACATCGATCGATGGACCACTATCGTCAACACCAAAGACAAAACGAGTTTGCAAAAACATATCCAATTCACTATTACCTTGGCCCCTTGGAAGTTCATAGGTTCTATTTTGGTACATTCCTTGCATTTGTTGAACTAAAGGATCTAATGAGTTCATAGCAAAGGAAAATCAAATGAAGACATCATAGAAGAAGAAGGAATATTGGTGTTATTATCCTCATTAGTACCATACTTCATTCTATATTCTTCAAAAAGATCTCTCAAAGTCCTATGTAGATCATCCTTGATTTGCTGCACATTAGGAAGATCAAAAAATATTTGTTCACCATCAATTACAACACCACTAAAGTCCATTTGCAAAAAAACATCATAATAAATCCCAAGCATTTGACAAACACCATCATATCTCCATTTAGGATCCAAACATTTAGCAAGCAAGAAAACTTTCGGAATCTCCCTAAAATACTTTAGCCACTTTTGAACCATAAAATAAATCACACCTTGCAAATTTGGCCTTCTAAAACAAGCCTTAAAAGACATGGCAATATACATGCAATGCTCCAACACTTTAACGGAAGTACAATAATAAACACCCGATAATTGTTTAATAGCCATATGAAAAACCTTTAATAATCCATATAAATCCATACATGCATCCCAATGACTCTCATTAAGAACTAATTGAAATGATGAAAACTCTTTTCTAAAAAAATTACATAAATGACCCTTATACTCTATGGTACTATTAAGCATCTCATAAGTAGAATTCCAACGATGAGATACATCTTGTTTGAAACACGTATAAACAAGACCCTTTGTACGACAATATTTTTGCCATTTTTTCCCCAAAGGTTTTGATTTATGCAAACATTTAACGGCATTTCTAATAGGAACAACGGACTCTTGAAAAATTTCAAGCGCATCTTGGACGCATAAATTCAAAATATGACAAATGCATCTAGAATGAAAGTATTTTCCATCAAAAGATGGTGAACATGCTTCATTGAGTGAAGGAATACTAGCGGTGTTCGACGTTGCATTATCAAAACCAACCGAAAACACCTTATTAATCAAAGAATATTCATTTAAAATGGTGATAATAATCAAAGCAATATTTTGAGCCGTGTGGGGCTCTTCAAACTCCCTAAATGCAATCAAACGTTTTTGCAAAATCCATTTTGCATCAATCCAATGACAAGTAATTCCCATATAACTATTTTTATTATATGCATCGGTCCAAACATCGGCACAAATAGAAACTTTATGACCCAAACGAAGCAAATATTTCATCAAATCTTGTTTTTTTTCCATGCATTGTCGCCTAATCCTCTTAAGCATTTGAGTTCTAGCAACTTTACTAGCATGGGGACCTAATCCTTCTTTATAGGATGATTCATACGTTATTCTATCGGCATAATTAAAAGGTTGTTTCTCCATAGCACAATATCTAGCACATGCATCTTCATATCGACTTTTATCAAATTTAAATAAAGAGGGCGTACCCATCTCCGAAGATGAAGTGGTACCTCGAATTTGAGTTTGAGAAGTAGACATTCCGAACTCACTCGGATGCGTGCTCGCCATGTGCCTATTCATCGTGCCATAGCCTCCCCTTTCGATCCATTTGTATTGCGTTGTGCAATAGTTGCAATATGCGATGTACCTCTTTCGACCATCGGAGAGAGGAGGTTCGCCTTCACGTTCCAGAGCCAACACTTTTCTAAAGTGTTTCTTGAAGACATCGGACTTTGGTTCCTTGATGGTATTTGTTGGGAGAGGTTGGTTTAGCACGTCATCTTCGTGCTCTTCGTGCTCTTCATCGTCGTTCGAGCCATGGAATTCGAATCCTTGACTTTCCATCGTATTAACCATCTCCTCAAACCTCTCGTCTTCTTGGGCTTGAAGTCGTTCGGCAACTTGCCTTGAGATTTCCTCCGCCACTTCCGCCCTTCTTGCCTTTTGAGTTTGAGATGGTCGGCCTCCTTCGCTTTGGGTTTTACCGACGATCTTGTCCTTGCCTTTGTTTCCTTTGGAAGACATTATGTATATGTGTGTGTAGTTGTGAAAGTGAGAATGAGTGTGTGCAAAATGTGAAGGTGAAAGCTTGAGAAATAGAGTGAAATGCTCTTGCAAAATGAGTTAGAATGAGAGTAGAGATTGAGAGAAAATGATAGATTTTTGGTGAATTGGAGTTTGAATAAGAGTAATATATATAGTTAAGAGTGTAGAAGGAGGTTAGGAGGTACTGTTGGAGCCTTGGGGGTGGGGAAGAGGTGCAGCCAACGGCTCCTAGCCGTTGGCAAAGGTGTTGTCGCTGGGCCGGCTGGGGGCTGCTGCTGAAGGCTCTGTTTTGCCCGTTGGGCCCGGCGGGCTGGGCCCGGCCCGTCAGTCCCAACAGCTCTTTCGAGCCCGGCGGTTCAACGTGTGGCCCGGCAGGCCAGCCCGCACCAAAACCGACGGTTCGCGGTCCTCACCACCATGAGCCCTAGCCCGGCCCTCCCATCCTCGGTCCCGGTTCCGGTCTGGCCCGTTGACCGACGGGCCCGGGCTTAAACCGTTAACCCCGGACCGGGCCCGGGCCAAACCCGGCAGGCCTCGAAGCCCAAGCACGTCTAGTCATCGATGTAGATTTGTACCTTAAGCATGTCTTCACCGTCGTTGATAGTGAAGAGGGTTTGATCTACCTTCCCTTTTTGAAAGCCACTTTCAACTAGGAAGTTTGAAAGAGTCTCGTACCACGCTCTGGGAGCCTGCTTGAGGCCATAAACCGCTTTGACGAGCCGGTACACTTGATCACCCTTTTCAAAGCCTGGGGGCTGCTCGACGTACACTTCCTCTTTCAAGTCACCATTAAGGAAGGCACTCTTCACATCTATTTGATACACTTTGAACTTCTTGGATGCGGCATATGCAAGGAACATCCGGATGGCTTCGAGACGAGCTATGGGAGCGAAGGTCTTATCAAAATCGACGCCTTCCTCCTGGCAATATCCTTTCGCGACCAAGCGAGCTTTGTTGCGAACGACATTGCCGCTTTCGTCGGTCTTATTCTTGAAGACCCATTTAGTACCGATAATGCTTTGATGAGAGGGTCAATCCACTAAGTACCAAACGCCATTCCTTGCAAACTCATTCAGCTCATCTTCCATGGCAGTTATCTAATTTGAATCGTTTAGAGCGTCCTCCACCGATGAGGGTTCGGTGTTTGCTAGGAAGCAGCTAAACAGACAACTCTCACCATGAAATAAAGTACTTCTAGTTCTGACGCCCTGGCTGGGGTCACCTAGAACACCTTCTTGGGGATGATACCTCAACCAAAGCTTCTTCTGGTTGAGAGCCTCCATATCATCTTCCTTGGAGCGTGGTGTGTGTGATCATCACCATTCCCTTGATCACAGACCACTGGGCTGCACGGAGCTTCCTCATTATTTGGGACCAATGAGGTTAGAGGATCAGCTATTCCCGAGTTTGGTTCCCCCTTATCCGAGAGAGAGCTTATTGAGATCTTGCTCCATTGCTTCAACTCCATCTTCAATCTCCTCTTCTACTAAAGCGTCCACTAGATCTATTTGCTTCGAGATGGAGCGCGTAATTGGTCTGGAAGATGCTTCAGGAGTCTCAATTACGCTTCCAGTTCCAGTGTTCATGCTTTTAGCATTTACCTGTACCTGCGGAGTCTTGAAAACAGCTTCATCAAAAACAACATGTGGTGTTTCTTCCACAACAAGAGTTTGACAATTGTAGATGAGATAAGCTTTGCTTGTAGGAGAATATTCAAGAAATATTCATGTATCAGCTTTGCTGTCAAATGCTCTTAATTGAGTTTTACCATTGTTGTGAATGAAACACTTGCATCCAAAAATGTGTAAATGAGAGAGTAGGAATTCTCCCTTTCCATAATTCGTATGAGGTTTTGTCGTGGCGTGTATTGATTAGGGTGCGGTTCTGGGTATAGCATGCTGTGAAAGTTGCTTCGCCCCAGAACCTTTTTGGTAGTTGGGCATCCGCGAGCATTGAACGTGCAGCTTCTTTGATGGTTCTATTCCGGCGCTCTGCAACGCCGTTTTGTTGTGGAGTGCGAGCTGCAGAAGTCTGATGAAGAATCCAATTCTCTGTGCTATACGCTTCAATGAATTGATTGAGGAATTCTGTTCCTTTATCGGAGCGTATTTTTACCACATTCAGTCCTTTTTCCACCGTCAGTTGTTTTAGGAGCTTTGGAAGCTCCCGAAGCGTATATTTCTTTTTGAGTAGAATTAGTACCCAGGTATAGCGTGAAAAATCATCCACAACTACAAGAGCGTACTTTCTCCCTCTCAAAGTGACCGGTGAAATAAGACTGATGAGATCCATGTGTAGGAGCTCTAGAATTTGAGATGAACCATGTCCCTCGATGCTTTGAAAGGACTTCTTGATCTGCTTGCCTTCTTGGCAGGCTTGGCACATAATATCCTTGTTGTAGACTTCATTTGGAATACCTCGAACAAGACTCTTTCGGGAGATTTTATTCATAGTTTTGAAGTTCAAATGGTTGAGGCAACGATGCCATAACCATCCAATCTTCGAGGTGCTTCTAGCGATGAGGCATGTTCTGACTTCGCAGCTGCTCCAGTTGGCTACATACACGTTTTGCTTTTGAATACCTGTAAGAACATCCTGCATAGATGCTTTGTTCTTGACAACACATTGGTTAGAGATAAACTCTACCATGAACCCGTTATCACAGAGTTGAGAAATAGAAAGTAAATTATGTTTGAGGCCTTGGACATATGAGACATTAGGGAGTCTCATATTTCCAACGCAAAAAGTACCGTATCCGATGGTGATGCCTCTTGCATTATCACCGAAAGTTACATCTGGATCCGGCTTTGTAACAAACTCGTCGATGAAAGATAGTTCACCCATCATGTAATGTGAACATTCGTTGTCTAGATACCAAACAACTTTTTCCTTCCTCTTGTCCATATTTTTCGAGTTCGCGCTTTGATCTATGATATCAACAATTTTTAGGTACCCAATTTGTATTGGGTTCCTTAATATTAGTGATTTTAGGAACTCGAGTTGGATTCACCGAGAGAGTGACTCCTTTCTCGAGATCCTGAGCGAAATAAATAGAGCTTTGTTTAACGGGAAAACCCTGAGTGTAATCATATGTGTAATAGTGAAAGCGCTTACGGTTCCTTCCTCTCTGAGAGCGAGAAGGAATGCTTTCACTTTGTGTAAGATGATCGATGAGTTTTCGATCATTAAAATTATGTGAAGCGTCGGGGATAAAGCGTACTTGAGTTCCTCCATGAGATGTGAAGTTATTCAAGTCAGCTTTACGCTCTTGTTGACGCTTCGAGTTTGTCGTAAACTTGACACGCTTTGAATTGCGTTTAGAGCGTTTAAGCTTTTTAGTCTCCGACTTATTTGAAATGTCGGGGTGAACCTTCAAGGGCACTTTGAAGCTTGCCTTGAAGTTTCAACCACAAATCCGACTAACTCTTTTCCTTTGCTAGTAGCGTGTTGATCAGCTTTGAGGCTTTTCAACGACGCTTCGGTACTAGCATCGGATGAAGCTGTGAGGATGGAATCAAAGTCGATTCTTTTCAAACTTTTTGATGGTTTGAAAGAACTTTCAATTGTTTCAATAGCTACAGAATCACTATTAAGACGATCGAGAGTGGCTTTGCGTTCCTTGGAAGTGGATATGGTACGTTGGTGGCATTCAAGAAGGTCATCGAACTTATCCGTCAACTCGAATAGGTCCTTTTTCTTGGACTCGAGTGTATTTGCTAATCTGTCGTTCTCTTTTCATAACCGAATGAGAACTTCCTGCAAGGATTCGTGATTTTTGAGCAATTCTAAATAGTCGTCAAAGAGATCACTTTCCAAGCTGAAAGCCTCATTCTCACCGTCACCACATTCACTACCTAGTGATAATAGAAGAGTATTAGGTTTAGAATTCTTTACCTCCTCCATTTAAGCTTCTTTAGCCATGCAACCATAATCATATTCATCATCTGTGAATTAATCCTCATCATGGTCGACAGGTCTTTTGGACTCAACGGGAGCGTCAGCTACGAGAGCGCGACGGGTGTCTTCACGACGAGCTTTGACCTCATCTTTTTCCTTGGTTGAGAGCTTCGGGCATTCACTTTTGTAGTGCCCCATTTTGTGACACTCGTAGCACTCAATGTTGGCTTTATCTCTAGGGATGGCTGCAGATTTGTCATCTCTCTTCCCATCGCGTGGGGTGAAGCGCGAGCTCTGGCCTTGAGATTTGTAGAATCTTTTATACTTGGCCGCTCTAGCGTTGGAGTTGTTAAACCCTCTAACAAGATAGAGAGCGTAATCCTCCAGTTCTTCTCTCGACATTTCTCCAACCTCGCTGTTGGAAGTGTCGGCTTCGATGGTGGTGGTCTCCATTGTGGCTTTGAAAGCTAGACTCTTTGATTTTGCATGAAGCTCATCCTCATCCTCACGAAGCACTTTCTTGACTAAGTCAAATTCGATCGTTTTGAATTCGGAGAACATTATTTCTGGAGACATGTCTCCCAATTCTTTTTGTGAGAGGAAGAGCTCATTCATTGTCTGCCATTTTCCAGACATAGCGCGAACCACCTTTTGATTGATCTCTTTGAAGGTGAGTTCTTTTCCTAGGGAAGCCACAGTTGTGGTGATTCCCAGAACTTGAGTCTCGAAAGACTTCATGCTCTCATTGCTCTTCATCGTGAGAGCGTTAAACTCCTGCATCAATACAGAGAGTTTATTTTCCTTAATTTTCTCCATGCCCTGTGAGATTAGGGCAAGTGTTTCCCACATCTCCTTCGCCGTTTTGCATTTCATGATTCTTTGGAGATAGGCATCGGGGATGGTTGACTGGATCACATTGCGCGCCACACGATCTAGATTATCAGCTTTGAAGTCGTTAGTCGTATATTCTTCTCTAGGCTTCATGACATAGACATCGGTGGAAGCACTTTCTTCCTCGTCAATAGGGTTGCCGTCTTGGTCGACGGGTTTCTCCTTTTCACGGTTCCTCAATAGACATTTCATAATTATGATGGGTCCTTTCTCGATAACCTCATACATGCGGTCATGAAGTGAAGCGAGATAGGACTCCATGCGGAAGCTCCACATGGTGTAGCCCTCTATTAAGAACTTAGGAAGCTGTGTTGAGGAAGACATCTTGAAAAGGAGATTAGAAGAATGCAATATGCAGTGAGTTGGGTTTTAATGCAAGATTTTAAGGGATCAGTTCAGGTAGACCTACTATAACGCTTTCGCATTATCAGTATGCAGAAACAGAGATCATTTAGAACCCCTGCTCTGATACCACTTGTTGGTCCCGAAAGGCGCTTACACACGTTGAGGGGGGGGGGGGTGAATACGTGTGTAGAGAAGTGCTCAACTTCTCTTGCGATTTTCAGCCTTTTAGATGAGTACACGCATTGAAGCTAAGTGAAGCGTTCAAGGCCTCTCGCTCATGTGTGATACTATGCAGAATGTGGTGAGACTTGAGTTTTTCTTGTAATTAAAACCAGTTGGTTATTTAAAGCATGTGTGTGTGTATGCAAATAATCAAAGCGATAAATAACTTAAAGTAATGAGACAAACAATTTATAGTGGTTCGTAGCACCTCTCCTACATCCACTCTATCCTCGATGGGATGAATACCTTCACTCGGTACTCCTTGTTTTATACTTCCAAGGGGAAGTGATTCAAGGCAAATAACAAACTTGCACTTGAATCCTTAGAGATTTTACTGGCTCTCGAGAAACCTTACAACAACACACTCTTTCACAAAAAGCTCGACAACCTTACAACTCAATCTATTCACTCTAGACTTGGGTTTTGGGGTTTTGGATTTTCGTAAGTATGAGAATCCTTTACAATGAAATCACAAGTAAGGGATAAGGATTCTCAAGAGTTTAGGCTATGGATATAAGAGATTGAACCTAGAAAGTGAGGTAGTCGCAATACTTAAGAATTGAGTTCTTAAGGTCACACTAAAGTGAAGCGCTTTGAAAGAACTAAGGACTTGAAAGAAATTTGCTTGAGTTCTTGCAAATGTAAATGCTTGAATCGTTTGTACGTGCGTCACTATTTTTTAGTGTGTGCAACTCCTATTTATAGTAAGGAACCCTACTTCCCGTTGAGAGAGAAGAGGTTGCTTGTTCCTTAATTTTCGGATTCGGACAAGTCGGGGTGTCAGTCTCTTTTCAGCTTTGTCAGAACTAGGAGGGGATGTCCGCCGCACCTAGAGGTATGACGACTTTCACCTACCTTGACTTCCAGACTGTAGTCGCATCCGTTGTGCAATGGCGTGTTGACACGTAAGCTTTATTCGGTGAGGTGTCAGACATCCGAGAGTTTGAATTTCAAACTTGGATTCTGTGAGTCAAACTTGTCACATTTGCACTGATTGACGCTTCCAAGTACAGCTCAATATTAGAGACGCTTTGGTTGAGCTGACATGAGAGTGCTTTGCTTCTAAGGAAGCTCGCTCTGAGCATCTTTATCTGAAGCGTCCCCAAGATGCTTTGTCTGGTTTTTACTACTGGCGCTTTCAATGCTGGAGCCACTTCGCTTACTGACGCTTCTAGACTAAAGTAAAGCTTCCTAACAAGTAAGCTTTGCTAATAAAACTTGTCTAGATTCATCAAAAATAGGAACATAAATATTTTACTTAGGGTTTTGGAATCGAATTAAAACAAATTGTTTATTTAACTTGATTCAAGTTCCCCTTAACATTATATCCCAACAGTGTTAACTATATCGAAACCTGAAGTTCAGATAACCTAGTTGGTCCATCCGAACAAGCGTCAAAAAATAGTGAGGCGCGCTGGTAGCATCATAGAGCTCCATGGAGTCGGTCTGGGAACCCCGACGCGCCATGAAAGCTGCAGGACGATTCCCTTCCCTGTGAATGTGGGAAAAACGAACCTGAATCCCCTGCAGCCTGAGACGAATATGTGTCATGAGATGACGGATGTCTGCAGAGCCATGCTTACCAGAAGTAAGCAAGGTGACAATCGCCGCAACATCCATTTCAATCCAGATATGGGAAGAGAAAGTGACGGCCAAATCCAGTCCGTGAAGAAGAGCACTGAGCTCCGCTTCAAAGCTGGACCTAGCCTCAACCGGAGAACAGAAAGCGCCGAGCAGGGCACCATGATGGTCACGAACCAAGCCACCACCCACCGCACTCTCCGAAGCAGCATCAAACGAACCATCAGTGTTGAGCTTTATCCAAGGCGCCTCAGGTAGGATCTAACGAACAATCCTGGACCTGAGGGACCTGCTGACGGGCTCAGCTACAGGCATGAATGAGACCTGAGGATGGCAACCCTGCCAGTGAACTGGCAGGAGCTTCCTCGCAGTGACCAGTGTGTGCAGGTGATGTTTAACCTGCCAAATGATGTTAGAAGAACGAAAAGGAATGCCACGGTGCTTATGAATGTTCCTCTCCGTCTAGATAAACCATGTGATGAGGCAAGGAATGAGAAAAGAAATGTGTGTGCAGGTGGCTCATGGGAACGAATGTCTCCACTGTCCTAATCTATGTGCAATATCAGTGCTCGTGTGTGCATGTGTTAGTATAGGGAACCAGTTCGAAAAATGAGTCCATACAGCCCTAGCAGATTCACTCCAACAGAACACATGCATGATTGTTTCGATATGGGGAGAGGTGCAACACTGGCACCTTGAAGCAAGACGGATACGACAAGACTGAAGACCAACATCAACAGGTAATCGACCAAGAAGGAGACGCCATAGAAAGACAGAAATGGTAGGGGTAAGGCAAGGGTTCCAAATATCACCGAATAGAGATACCCGAGGGCGCTTGTACCTGACGTGATGCCATGCAAACGTCACAGTGAACTCATTGTGGCCGGTAAGGCTCCATCTCATGACATCCTCCCTCCCCCCCCCACAATACCGGCATCCGGCTCAAAGCAATAACCTGATCATGAGAAAGCACAGAAGTAGCACGCAAAGCATGCAAACAATCCATATCCCAAGCAGAATCACTCCATAAATCACACACATGGGGATTTGGGGAGCTAGCTGGGCGATACTCGGCGAGGGTCCCTTCCTCAAACCAAGCATCATCCCAGAAAGACACCCTCCCCGAACCAAGTGACCAACGAATGAAATCATGTGCATGAATAGATTAATGCATGAGTCTTCGCCAAATAGGACTATGATGCACAGAGAAAGGAATCAAAGGATACAAGTACTTGCGCCACAAGTACTGAGCCCAGAGCGAATCAAGAGCCTGAAACCTCCACCACAGCTTATAACTGAAGGCAGTGACCATATCGGAAAGCCGACGAATACCGAGCCCTCCCTCATTGAAAGGGAGACATATCTACTTTCAACTGATCCAGTGAATCTTCTTAGCATCACCAACAAAACCCCAGAAGAAACGGGCCATCATCTGCTCAATCTCATGCAACACATACTGAGGTACCTCTATTACTTGGAAGATGTGAAGGGGAAGAGTGGCAAGGGTGCTCTTGAGTAGAGCAAGCTGTCCCCCAAAAGCAAGGTGTCTGTGAGACCAGCCATGAATACGGGCACTCACCTTCTGTCTTAGCTCAAGGAAGAGAGACGACTTTATCCAACCCTGATAAATGGGAACTCCCAGATAAATGAAAGGGAAAGTGCCTCTCTGGAAACCCCCAACCTCCTGGATACTCTGCTGCCACTCATCAGCGTATTTATCATGGATGAAGAAGTTGCTCTTATCAAAATTAATCATCTGCCCAGACACTATGCAGTAGCTATCCAGACACATCTTCAACTTCTCCATGGCTTCCCTCCTAGCCTGAGTGAAGATGATGATGTCATCAGCATATGCCAAGTGAGAGATAGAGAAAGCATTTCTCTTTGGCGATCTGTACATCATGTCTTTCTGGTCGATGATCAGTCTATCCAGAGATTGAGACAGATAGTCTGTAGCAAGGATAAAGAGGGAAGGGGAGATGGGGTCTCCTTGTCGAAGACCTCTTGAGGAAGAGAAGAAAGCCGGGTGCCGTTCACCAACACAGAGAACCAGCAGTTCTGAACACCCTCTGCATCATATCAATCCACTGATCCAGAAAGCTCATACTCCTTAGAACATTCATAAAAAATGGCCATTGGACTCGATCATATGCCTTCACCATATCCAATTTCAAAGCAACATTCGGAGTCCCACGACGTTCGCTTCAGATCATGGATAAGCTCCTGGGCAAGCAGCATGATATCACTAAGCAGGCGACTGCGAACGAAACCAATCTGATTTGGCGCCACTGCAAGAGGGATGATCAGGGCCAGCCGAGAAGTCAAAATCTTTGTGATGGTCTTGTTGGAAACATTACAAAGGCTGATTGGCCTGTAGTGTGCCCAAGTCAATGGAGTTGTCCTCTTAGGAATTAGAACGATGGTAGTGGCGGTGAAGCTTCGTAGCATAGGAGACCCCTGGAAGAACTCCACAACAGCCACAACCACATTTGTGTAAACCGTCTCCCAACAATGCTGAAAGAAACGGGAAGTGAAACCGTCCAGACTAGAGGTGCTATCTCCGTTGATTCCATACACCGTAGAACGGATCTCATCAGCATCTGGCAGAGAACAAAGGCGCTGTCGATCAACTGAATCCTGTAAGGTCTGAAGTCCCTCCAAAGCATTATTCAAGGGGATCAAAATATCAGATGTAAGCAGTTTTTGAAAGAAATCCGCCACAGATGAATGGATATCTGCTTCCTCTGTCAATTCTTCATCTCTATCCTGAATAACATGAATCCTTGATTTGACCCTCTTCTGTTTCACCCATCCTTGGAAGAACTTGGTATTTCTTTCACCATCAACGACCCATCGAATTGCAGCCTTCTGTTTCCAAAAATATTTTTCCATCCTGGTACGCAGAACATACACAACAATGGATTGGCTAAGCTCAGCTCTCAACTCTGGCGTCGGCCCAGCATCAATATCTAACTGCGCCACTCTGACCGCCTCCTCAGCCTCTCTCAACCGAGCATGAATGTTACCAAAAACCTCTTTATTCCATCCTTTCAGGAATTTCTTCATTCTGTTCAGCTTGAACTGTAGATTCAGCATCCCTGTAAAGCCAGTCGGTGCTGCCCAACTACGAGCAACCTCAGATGCAAATGAATGATGTCTAACCCACATATTCTGAAATTTGAATGACGGCCTCGGCATCTGTGACGAAAACTGGCATCTAATCAAAAGAGGGCCATGATCAGAGGTAAGTCTCGGAAGATGAATAACACGAGTCATGGCAAAAATAGTCTCCCAGTGCTCCCTAATCAAAATCCTGTCCAATCTTTCTCTCAAACCAGTTCTCTCCCAAGTGAACAGAGGTCCATCAAACCCAGGGTCAGGTAACTGACAATCCGAAATGACATCAGCAAAGTCCATCATCTCAAGATGACGATCAGTGTCACTCCCAGCTCTTTCCTCTTCGGTGAGGAAGATGTTGAAGTCGCCTCCAACTAGCCACGGCTTGCCATCCATCTCATAAGAGAACTCTCGAAGGGTATCCCACAAAGGGTACCTGTCCGATCTGGTGTGCTTAGCGTAAACTGAGGTCACAAACAAAGGTTAACGAAAAATAGCAGCTGAAATGCGAACATGAACAATCTGTTCCATGTCCTCCAAAACATCTACCTAAAAATCCCTGTGGGCAAAGATCTAGATCTTGTTGCTAATGTTGGAATGTACATGAACAAGACCGATCTTCCTCGCCAGAACTGAAGGGTCACGCTCATTCATTGGTTCCAGAATAGCAACGAATGAAAGGTGGTGCTCTCTACACAGATTAACAAGAGTGCCCGCAGGTTTCTTATTAGTGATACCTTGGGCATTCCAAATCATGAAGTTTTATGACATAAAGAAATGTGTCAGAGAAACTCAGGAGTGGAAAGTCCACTCCATACCGATTTACCCTCAGAGTCATGGGAAGCACAACCCTCAGTGGGAAATTCCTCCATCTGTACATTGTCAGTATGCACATCCTGCTCAGTCTCAAGCATAACGTCATCTTCAGCTGTGTGTCCGGTAAACTGTCTTGTCCAATCATCGCAGTGTCTTCACCCTATTCATCCTCAACCTAAAGCACTGCATATGAGTTACTGATCACTGTCTGCTCATTCGTATTCTGTTTGCTGCTGTTCTTCTTCTGATGAGAAACTCTAACCCATTCACCCTTATTCTCCTTGGAAAAAACCTGTCGAGCCTTCTGAAACTGAGTCTGATGTTGATCAACCTTGGAGCCTGAGCAAGAAGCTTGGTTTGTGTGGATTGGAGAAGAAACCTGTTCATGCTGTTTTGCCTGAGAAACTTGATTATCCTTGTTGAGATGAATCTGAGAGTTCTGGTGATGCTTCTTACCAAAGTTTGGTCTCTTGTCACTGCTCTTTGGACGCTGACTATCATTATGCTGAGATTCCTTATCTTTATCAGAAGCATGCTGCACAATAGATTTCCCTTGTTCTGTCTTTCTAGCACGTGGTGGAGCACGTTTCTCCGGCCGAGTATTTTTACCAAAAGCGTAGCAAGACTCAGGTGTGTGCCCTACATGTTTGCAGTCACTGCAGTACCGAGGAATTTTGTCCCAGACAACCTTCTGTTTCACTTCAATACCAGCAATATCAATCACAACTTCCTCAATAGTAGGCTTCGTAATATCTATCTCAACATAAACTCTGGCAGATGAAATTTTGTTGCGAGAAGTAGTGGCCCTGTCAACTTGAATGGGAGTCCCAAGAGCAGAACAAATCATATATAAAGCACTTTGATCATAAAGATGAACAGGCAAACCAATCAAGTTACACCAAACATCAACAATGGGCATTTCAAAAGAAAGATTAAAAGTAGGGGTCCATTTAAACACACGCATAGGCATACTATCAATGTACCAGACAGGCAAACCATTAGCACCATGCAGCAGTTTAGCATAATCATCAGCTTCAGTTAATTCAATTAACACATGTGTGGCATTTAAAAAATTTCATTTAAGAGCACCACGAATACCAATGTTACCAAGAGCCTTGCTAATGCTGTGGGAATGAGGGATGCGAGAACTTTCCGACCAGAGCAAAGCCCATGCGACCTGCAAGAGCATCGGTGTCAGTTTTCGAGAACAAAATGACAGGTTTACCTCCTCGATCTCCTACGGATCCAAGCGGAATGAACTTGCCAGTGTTGAAGGAGACCGGTGTATTAGGCGGAGCTGTTTTTTGGTTATGGGCAGCCATGGAGGAAGGAGGCCGTTGATTTTTGATGTGGGAAGGTGAATTATTATCAGCGATGCTTGAAGGCACGGTAGCATGCTCATCAATAAGTACATCTCCAGAATTAGTAGCAGCAATCTCAATGTGCATATGATCGAAACCATCATTCTTGCAAAGTGGAGGGAATTCTTGAGCATCCTGAAAAGTAGAAGAAGATGCCTGCTGATTTTTTGCAGAAGGAGATAATTAGAATTCTTGGTTTTGGTATTTTGGGTTTGGGAATTATTAACGAAGGCTTTATTATGGGCTTGGATATCTTGGTTTTGGATTGTAGCTGTAGGAAAGGAATGAGAGTTTGGGGTTGTTTCTTGGATAGCTGGTTTAATAGAAAAGGAGGGTGATTTATTCACAGAATGTGGAGTGGAGGAAAGAAGAATTTGATTTGGTTGGGCTACAGTATTAGAAGTGAGAATTGACTTTTTTGTGGAGGTGGGTGGCCTTGGTTTTGGGTCTGCTGGGCTTCGAAGGAATCGAGAGTGTGGGCGTCCTCCATGCAGATTGTTAAATGAGGCCCAATTACATCAAGATTCGAATTCTGTACAGCAAGAATTCTACCCGACTGAGAAAGGAAAGGTTAACTGTGGTTGGTTGCATCAATATCTTTTCCGGAAATATACTCCTTATTCATGGGAACAAGTTGATTTTTGAGAGCAGAATCCGAACAAATCTGCACTAAATTCGGACCAGAAATCCGAGCAGAATTAACATTGAATCTGGACGATGTGTGCACCGGCGACGATGGGCAAGACATAGATTTTTTTTTTCCGGCGATGCTGACGTATCATTCGTCCAATCTGGACCAAATTCTCTCCGCAGACGTCGCGCTCTCCGCATAGCTAAACGAAGTTGTTCGTCGTCATAAATGTCAAGTCTTTCCATAAGTTTCTGGAGATCCAACAGCCTGTTGAGCGCAAGAAACTGAACCCATTCCTCGTCATGAAGATCTTCACCATCGTAAAACACAGAATCCTCCTCAATTTCCGATGGAACCTGATCAGAAAATTCCACAATCTGAGTATTTCTTCCATCAACGACATCTGCTTTCAATCGTTTGTAATCTTGAAACGCAACTTGCCAAAATTCTTCAAGTACATATTCTTTTGATTTTTGATAAACAACTATGGCTTTGGTGGGGTCCGGCACAGCATTGACTTCTTCATCAAGTAATCGATGCGATGAAGCTTCCATATTAGAAAAAGAGCGCTTCATCGCGGGATCAGCGCAGAGCCGGTCTTGACTCAAGGCTCACAAGGCTCATGCCTTGGGCCCCAAAACTTTTGGGGGCCCACTTTTTTTATTTATTATTTATTTATTATTTATTTTTATTTATTTATTTATTTAATTATTGCAATTTCTATTCAATCTTAATTTTTGGGACTAATTATTTAATCAACTTATACATAATGCAAAAAAAAAAAAAAGGGAAATGCATCTTTCTTAATATTTAAAGAGGGACCAAAAGTTTATATTTCCTACAAGATTTTGTTAACTATATAGTTGCATCAGCTGAAAAATATTTCTCGAAGTTGAAGTTGATTAAGACCTATCTATGATCAACTATGTTGCAAAATAGGTTGAATGGGTTGGCTATGTTATCAATTGAAAAAAAAAATGGTTGATGAGTTAGATTACACATATTTGACAAATACTTATGCGTGTAAAATTATGCGGCGCGTTATGTTGAGATAAGGTAAGAAATTATTTTCCTACTACAATGATTATTGTTACATTTTTTATTGTTCTTTTGTACGTATTTTTTTCATTACTAAAGGGCCCATTTTTTTGTTTTCGCCTAGGGCCTCGCAGAGTACAGGACCGGCCCTGGATCAGCGCAGACATCACTCGGCATGGAAACTGGATTGGGCAGCCTATTCCTAGCCGGCCATAAAGCATGTCGGCGACGCGGGATTGAGAGGGAGAACTTCGGAGGACTAGCATGCAGCAAAGTAGCCGACGATGGAGAAGGAGTCGGCCCAGAACTAATTAATATTTATTAAATTAATATTTATTAAATTATTGTCATATACTACCTCCATCTCAACTAATTAGGGACATTTACTGTAGATCCAAAAACCAAGAGAGTGAAGAATATGTGGTTGTAATTAATTCTGAGGAGAGAGAGAGTTAATTGTAGCCAAGTATTCTTTGTCATTTTAGGAAATGTGTCTAATTGTTGACGGACCAAAACGGAATACGTGTCTAATTAAATGAGATGGAGGTAGTATCTTTGTATTTGCCAATGAAATTGACATATATAAAAGTGATGATTATGATCCATAACATAAATGAAATATTCTTTGCATTGAGTTGAAATTTTGTAAATATATTTTTCGTTCTATACTTTTTAAACATATACTCCCTCCGTCCCGTGACAATTATCCGGTAGGGAAATGGCACAATAGCCAATATAATGTAGGATATGTGATTGTAATTAATTCTGAGGAGAGAGAGTTAATTGTAGTCACTCATTTTTTGTCATTTTAGGAAACCGGACAATTAAATGGGACGTCCGAATAAGGAAATAGAGACAATTGCCGCGGGACGGAGGGAGTACTATTTTATATGTAAAGAATTTCTTTTATTCACGTACTCAAATAAATATTGATACATATTTATATTTATAAATGTATAAGCTTTTAATATGTTGTTAGTGTTTTTTCATATATATATATATTAAAAAAATAAATCCGGGTCATCCGGTTTTTAAAGAACGGTTGACCAGGTACCGGTTCGGGTTTCAAAACATTGTGCTAAACTCATGTATTAAAAAACCACGCACATATATAACGGTATTTTATAAAACCGTTATTTATGTGCAAATTCTAGTAGTGTAGAAATATGTAAACGTCGAGGTAAATTGATATTTTAAATCATATCTTCGTGCATTTTTTTTTATGATCCGAAACAACCAATAAAGTCAAATTTGGAAACTTTAAACCAATATACACCCTTTAATTTATTGTTATTTACATTTGGGATAGAATATAAAATAGCCACTAGTCTTAGTAAAAGATAAATACTAGCTACTAACTTAAAAACATATAAATTCTAGCCATTTTCGACTTGATTGGACAAAAATACCCTTAATGAGCCCGTCCACACCTAGCTCAATGAGGCTCATTCGAGCCTGAAAGCCTCGATTGAGCCCATTCGTACCTGACATGCTAGACTCGATCGAGCCTTTACATGCTCGATCGAGTCATTCGAGCCTGGAATCGTTCGATTGAACCTTTTCATGCTCGATCGAGCCATTCGAGTCTTTACATGCTCGATCGAGCCATTCAAGCCAGAAATATTCAACATGTTAAGACTCGACTGAATGGGTCTTGAATGGCTCGTATGAACTCGAATAAATCTCATTCGAGTTCGAAATGTGGCAATGGTGGCAACGGTGCTGCTGGGTGGAAACACGCGGTGGCTATGTTGAAAGAGAGATTGCTGCTATCACGATGTGGTTCCTGCTCTCGTGGCGACGGCATTGTTCGTTTGTCGCGGCGTCAATGGAGGATGAATGAGAAAATGCAAAAAAAATATGCAAAAAACAAGTGAATGAAGCAACGGCGACTGCGATAGAGGGAAAGAGAGAAAGGGAAGAGGTGGAGGGGGAGAATAAGAAAGCATAAGGAAAATTGAAAAAAAAAAAAGGAAGAAAAAGAAGAAGCAGAAGCTGATTGCGCGAGGAAGAAGAAAGGGGAGATCGAGAGAGAGAAGAGAAGGTGGGGTGGGGTGGTTTTTCCATGTCTTTTTCTTTTTTTCATTTTGTTTTTTAATTAATATTTCATTTGGGGTATTTTTGTCCCATTATATTGAAAGTGGCTAGAATTTATATGTTTTTAAGTTAATAGCTATTATTTATCTTTTGTTAAGTTAAGAGGCCATTTTGTACCATTCTCACTATACATTTCTATACCTCCAACTAAATTAGTAAAAGAGCTCTAGTTATTGAGATAAAGTATGAAAGACCCAGACTCGGTTTTTGGTAAATAACGTTTAATTTAAATGTTTTAAAATAAGAAGGTATAAGAAAATAATTTAAAATAATATATCTATGAGGGAGGTGGTAAAAAGAAAAACTTCACACATATATTAAGACAGAGTATGAGATTAGCATTTTTTTTTAACAGATTATATTATGGGTGAACTTTATATATACCCAAAAATGATAAGTATATAAGTTTTATACCCACCACTTTAATTATATAAGTTTCATACCCAAAATGCATTAAAAGGACAACAATACCCCTTTCTTTTATAAAGCACTATTTCCAAGTATATGTTAAACCTATGTTTAATTCTTCATGTAAATAATAACAGGCCCATCACACTTCCGTAAATAAAATTAATGCATACCAACTTCATACCTTAATCTGCTACGGGATCTCCTTCGACAGAGGTTTTAAAAACTATGTCCAACCACCAGGAGCACCTTATGGTTCTCCGTCGAATTCTTTCCTCAACTTCCAATCCGCCTCGCCTTCGTCTAACTTATCAATCCGAGCAGCGCTCCAGGAAACGTGATAAGGGCTCAGAACACTGAGCAAGAGACTCACTGCGGGCTAAATTTGTTGGTAAACAAAAATTAAAAATACGAAGGTAATGAGCAAAAACCCGTATTTTTATTAGGAAATTATAAAATATTTATTACATAAGTTTATCTCCTTTTGGGAGGAGACAAGCTCTTTTAGCTACATATGGTAGCGGAATGGAAAACACTCATACACCACAAAAAACTTGAAACTATTACAAAGCTAATGTTGAAGAAAGCTAAGAAAATGATCGATGATCTTTGCTTCCTTCGCTCGTCTTTATTTATAGAGGGCTGAAGACATCCCTCTTCCTTGAATTATTGCATCGGATGCCCTTTTTCCACCGACACCAGCTTGCTTCCCATGTGAACCATGGGTCCTCCTTTCTCAATTATCACCTAAAGTAGCAATAATCGAAGGGAGAATGTGGAGATTTGGGGTCCTCCACTTTGAATTCCACCAAAGAAAGATGGTGAAATGTCCCTTTCTTGATCACAGTTACTCAAGACTATCTTTCTTCACGGTTTTAATATGCATTTTGAATCGTGTATACTTTAAGACTTTTCCCACTTCATGGTTTGAATAATTTTTAACCGTATATATTTTAGTGAGAATAACTTTTCCTCCACTCACCCTTGTCGTTTTCTTTTTGGGTGAGATTCCTCCTTGGTAGAGTCACATGACTCTATCCTCTTGTGTCGGCCACCTAGTTTTTTCTTGGCGGGGCCTTGGGCATCTTTCCTTTAGTTGGTGCCCTTGGTTCTTTCTTGTCCTCGGCCCGAGACCTTCCTGCTCTTGGCATGAATCCTCGCCCGAACTCTAGCTCTTTTTGATTTGGGCAAGCTGGACATATATGGTTGATCCAGTTCCCAAAATGAGCCATGTTGCAATACTTGCGATGGGTTTCTTTACTCGTCGCAAGCTTGTTCTCCCATAGCAAAGTCCTCTTTCTTTCGAAAGCTTCCTCTACAAATCTTGTTGTTTTTCCTGTCATCATATTTAACAGGAAAGATCCATTCACAGAATTCTGAAAGAATTTGAATAAATACTTGACTTCGTCCATCTCGGTGAGACAGACCCATAAACCCCAAGCCCTGCGGGTTGAGATTTCATCTTCAGAAATTGTGGAGATAAGTGGTACTTCTCCACTTGGAACCTTGATGTTGCATCGGCTTCTTTCATCGGTTCTCTTAAGCCTTATGTAATGGAAGGCTTCATGGTTCCCCTTTCCAACTGGTTCTGGTGCTGCACTAATGAAGTACAATTCCAGAACATCTCCTTGGCTAAGCTGTTCATTGTTAGCCCATGAGTCGTATACAACCTCCTGAATCCACTTGGATAGATTCTTGATTTCTGTAAACGATGGAGAAACAGTATAAACCGAGGCAAGTGCCCCAAATTCATACCATTCCTTGACCTCTTGTGGATGAACTCCTGGCATCATCCATACTCGAGGGTATTTTCCCGAGACATCAACCAAGGTTTTGTTTGGATTGATACCTCGCCTTGTCAGTAACTTCTCCCAGCTTGTCTGATAAGCCTGCCAATAAGAAGAAACTTGTAAAACATTGTCAATATTAATCCTAGAAGTGCCTTTCATCGGCCTAAGATTAATCTCTCCCTCCTTAACCCCGGAGGTGCCGGGTTGAAATGATGCCTCAGGATTTGATTCCTGAGTATCATCTTTTCCTTGGGCCGATAGTATTGATACCACCAACTTAGGACTCGTGCTAGAGGTATTTGAATCCTCTGCTACCGTTATAGGGGCCGGCCACCGAATCGCTTCTTTTTCTGGGGTAACCGGAGTCACCCTAGAAGCCCGAAGGAGTGGCTCTTGAATAGCATTCCAACACTTTGTGTGTGCTAGCCTACAGTCTTGTATTCTGTTGGAGATTTTTGTCTTATCAACAGATTGTACTTTTCCAGCTTGATCAGCTTTCAAAACACACTTGTTCCATTCCTTGAGAAGCATCTCAAGATCTTCCCTGAGATGTCTCATGTAATTTGTGATAGAGGTCACCTCAGTTGGCTCCATCTCTTGTTAAGAAATCTGCAAGAACATTTTCATGAGATTTCACAATGATAATATCAAAAATAAAATATTGACATTCAGCTTGCCATCTAAGTAATCTAGCCTTTTCAGGTTTCGATTCAATCTTGTTTTTAAAGAAAGCTTTAACTTGTGTGTTATCAACTTTCAAAATAAATTTCTTTGCTAAAAGAAAGAGAGGCCATTTTTTGAACGCCTTTCGAACTGCAAAGAATTCTTTCTCGTTAATGTGCGATCGAATGGCCTCATTTTCTTGGAACAAACCACTACAGTATCTGCATGGTTCTTCTCCATTGGGAGTGATCTTTGTTAGCACTGCCGCCCACCAATGATCACTTGCATCCGTGTACAAGATAAGATCGTCTTCGTCTTGTGGTATAGAGAGTTTTGGGAGGTTCTCACAAACTTCCTTTAAATCTCTCATTCCTTTTCGATGTTCATCTGTCCAAATGAACGAAACATCCTTCTTCAGTAACGGACTGAAGACCTTTCTGTATTTTGCAAGATTCTTGATGAATGCTCCTGCAAAATTAACAACTCCTAGAAAGCTTTGAAGTTGTTTCTTCTCCTTTAGATCCTTAGAGAAATTCTTAACCTTTTGGACTATATGGTCCTGTAGAATTATCCCTGATTCATCTATCTCGATTCCCAGAAATTCCATTTTCCTGATTGCAATAATTGTCTTCTTTTCTGACAGTACTAATCTTGCCTTGTAACAAACATCTGCAAAAATCTCAAGATGTTTGACATGTTCATTTATATCTTTTGATGTTATTAGAATATCATCAATATAAACAAACATAAAAGAGAAGTAATCTTTAAAAAGATTATCCATCTTTCTCTGGAAGATCTGAGGTGCATTAGCTAACCCCATCGGCATCACGTTCCAAACATAACGCCCTTGTGGAGTAGAGAAGGCTGTAAACTTCTTACTACTTTCATCCATGCGAATCTGGTAAAACCCTGACTTGCAATCAAACTTGGAAAAAACCTTAGCATTTCTAATGCAGTTAATAAGGTTTTCTCTACTTGGAATGAAATAACCATCAAACTCTAAAACGTTATTAATCCCTTTATAATTAATAACGAGTCTGGGTTTATTTCTCTTAATCTCACCATGATTTCTTACCAAGAAGCCTGGGCTACTATATGGCGAGTTACCTGGTTCGATTAACTTCATATCAAGGTGTTCCTTGATAATCTCCTTCATGTCCTGCTGATCTCTGAGATTCATCAGGATTGGTCTGAATCTAACAAACTCATTCACCTTGTCTGGCTTTGCCTTTAAGGGTGCTCTGAGATGGTTTTTCTCCCACCATGCCAAAGGATTCTCATTGTAACACCTTACAATCTTCCTTTGACATCTTCTAATGACACATGCGTATCATTTTCAATATCTTTAGAAATTAAAGATACCTTTAGGAGTTGAATCTCAGCTTTGTTATCTTCAAACTCGCTGTCTATCAACTCTCCTCTGATCATGTAGTTCAATAAAGCTTCATTGAACATTCTCCGATCTTACATTTTTGGGTTTCGAAGTTGTCCTTCATCACCACGCTTGCTGCGAAAGACTAATGGACATTTGTCTGTTGAATGCCCCTTTTAGCCTTTGAACAATGATTTTGTGATCACATTGGGTTGTGAACACTAATCTTTGTTTCTCATTATCCTGCATATATCTCTTGAACATCTGCAAGAAATTGTTTCTTAACAGGATATCTGCTCCCGTATCATGAAAATAAATTGGTGGAGTTTTAACCCTATAACAAGGCGTCCGGCCTGCTCCTCCAATTAGAACTTCCACCATCTTGACTCCCTTTGTTAGAATCAAGATTTTCTTGGAAAAATCTCTTCCTGCAATCCGAGGTAGATCTTCTTCGACTTCTGTTGGAAAGATCCCTCGTTTTGCCGTGCATATTCCTGCACCATAATCAATATAAGCAACAAAGTATTCTGCCTTATATTTCTCGTATAACACTCCAATAAGAATGTATATTGAGAATGGACTAGTCATTAGATCAATATTTTTCTTTCATTGATCGTGACTTCCATTCTATATTCTCTTTGTCTCCATGGTTTGAATTTCTCAAGGAAATCCAAACCTAAGATGAGGATATTCTCCTCTCTTCCTGCTCGCCCTTTGATTTCAACCGTATGTCCTCCAATCTCAATCATTCCTTTGTAATGATGGACTTCTGGTTGCTCGAGATAGTACAAGACGTTGCAAGGGAAATTGGTTTCCCATCTTGTAATATCGAATCTGACAGTTACTCCTCTCCATCCTTCCGGACATTTGATGGTAATCGCCGTCTTCTTGTGACTCAGAGTGGGTAAAAAACTCTGAGACTCTTGACTCTTCTTAATAAGATTTCTTCCCATTGGTTGAGAAGTAATCATATCTCCTTGGAATGACAATCTACCTGATTGTATTCTAAGACTTTGATCATGGGTTATGACCATTCAGTCTTGTATTTGCATATCCACGTTTCTCAAACGTGGAAACTCAATTCTATCGGGACAAATCGCCGTTGTCACCTTCTTGAAGATATCTGGTATCTCAATGAACTGCTTTCCAAGGAATAACTCAGTATGATGTGAGTTAGAAAGCGCATATGATACCTGATATGTGATGGAATAAGGTCTATTCCCTTCTTCCACCAGTTCTTTCCTCTTGAAGTCATGATAAAGTGTCAGGGCTCTGCTGAAGTTGGTGTCGTTAAGATTGTAAGCAATCTTAGGATATATAATCCCAACCACCTGTCCAGCACATAAATTTCCCGCAATGGTTCCCATTACGGAATCCTTGAGATTTCTGACTCGTTTGTCACAAATCGCGATGTCAATTGGAGAATCAACACCTGCGAAAAGGGCGGATTTGAGTACTAATTGAATTGCTCCAATATGTATCCAACTCATCTTCTCCGCAATTTCCGGCTTCATCTTTTCAAGATCCTCCCGGATATCGCTTGCTGGAATCAATTGCATCTCAACTTGATTCCCTGTGAGCTCGATTGGAAGTGACATCTCTCGCCTCGTAATACCATAGACAATATGGTGCTTCCGAGTCTTGAGACTGAAGTTCCTCAGGGCATAATTGATATTCCCTGCTGTAAAGCCTTGATACTTCTGTATATTAAGGCTTTTCTTCATGATCTTGTCGATCTGGCTTTGTGAAATCATTGTCCGGCTTGAATAACCCGTTCGATTTCACTTTCCTGATGATGAACCTCTGGTTCAGTCTGATTCTGAATCGGTCGGTCCATCTCCTTCACTACTAAGGATTTCTTCCTGTTCGTAAATGCTCTCATCTGAGGCTATATCCTCAAATTGGTAGACTTATACGAGATCTTGGAAGTAGATCGCGTCTTCGATATCTGGGGTTGACTCGAACCTCCTCATCATCTTGTTTTCTGGGCAATTTGTAGAGATATGCCCAACTGCACCGCACGTCCAGCAGTTGCAATCTTTGAAACTTTCATTAGCTCTGGTGTGAGCTTTTCGGAAAGTTTTCCTTGCGGGTGTTCTCTCCTGAGGTCTGCTTGAGCTTGCACCTCTGGATTGAAACCTATTTCTTGATGGACCGCTTCGCTGTCCATTTTTGTATGATCTAGCCTTTTGTCTAGACCACATCGTTCTTGGTTTCCAAGATCTTCTCTTTTTAGAATAGGGCTGATACCTATTCTTCCTACTTTTCTTGTAACTAGCAGGATCCTCTCCAATGACCGTTGGGAGATCATTGTCTTCATAATTAAGAGGAGCCTCCTTGTTGATCCTTCTTAATTTCTTGATGTTCTTTTGTGTTGTGGCTTGTTGACACCACTCCGTCAGTTTGGTGTGCACAAAAGACATTCTTTTTCCCACTCCATCATATTCTCCGGGAACGTAGTCTCGGATGAACATTTCTCTCCATGGGTTAGGAAATTTTAGGAAGAAAATCTCCTTTGCAAAGCTATCATCAGTCTTGGATTGATATTGGTAGACTGTGAAGAGCTGTAGAAACTTGTTGAGAGATTTTTGATCTAAGATTGCAAGTCTTAGATTAAGAAGGGTCATTGCATACTTCTTCTTCTTCTCAAATGATTGTTTAGGATGTCAGTCATTTGTTTCACCTTCTCAGTGTGAGACTCGATAATTAGATCCAATCTAGGGTCGCGTTTCTCGTCCTCCTTGACTGGTAACGGGTATCTTTTTGGTTCATCCCAAAAGAAACCCCTCTTGGCTCGACTGGAACTTGGGTGCGTCTCCAGTTTCTCTACTCGTCTTTAAATATCCTTTAGAATGTCAAGAATGACATCCTGTTTGCTGGATATTTCGTCCACCTTTTGAGGTACTTCATATAGGCTGTTGCCATAATTTTGCACCATCTTCTGGATTTCCCGTAGATCCATAGAGATTTTAGCCGGATCTGGCGTGATCTCTATGAAATTAGGGCCAACTTTCTGTCCTGAGAGGGCCATCAGATATGATCCTGATGGGCCATTCTCATCAGATGTGTTAGCTTCCCCTCAAGATAAGCGTTTATCATGAGGCGATCTAAGTAGAACTTGATAGTCCACTCGCAGGCACAGATCTCTCTTGGGTGCCTATTTTCTCGAATCGCTGCTTCGAGGCGTTCTTGTCTTACTCGTAGTAGAGCAAGTTCACTTGTTTTGTTCCCCTCCAGAATTTGGAGATATGAACTGTAACACTCGCAACTCAGACAATAGTCTGGTTCCATTTTAACTTGAAGTCTCCTCCGTTAGGTAATAAACATTATATAATAAATAAATATAATTCCCAAATAAACCTAGGGCTCTGATACCATTTTTGAAGAGCGGGATCATATCGCCAAAACATGGGATTTTAATCCTCTTTTAAACAATAGGATAACAAATATAGCTTGAAAATTAAAGAATTACTTGTCAATAGCAATTCTTGGTGTGCTCTTAGCAATTCATTAAGGATATGTTTGTCTTTTCATTGAGTTTTGGGTATAAAACTTATAGTTTTAAAGTGTAAGGTATAAAACTACTATACTATTTTGTTTTTAGGTATATATAACCATTCACACTTATATTATACTAGTACTCGTAGCATTTAAAATAGAGGAAACATGAATCTATTTATTGGGGTTTAAAAAAAAAGAATTTATTTATAAGAGTGACCGGGGTTAAATATAGAGAGTAAAAAGCATTATATACCTTACCCGACAGGTAGAAATTGCCCAAAGAAGAAAGAGTTGAGTTGAAGTATAGTTACCACGTTACCATGGATGAAAACAGAAGACCACAGGACTAAGGAAAAAAACCGTCCGTACAAATTCACCATTTCCTCTCACCTTTTTCTACACCGAATTTTCACCTTCACCATCCTCCCATTTTTTACTCTTCCACAGGAACTTCGCTCAAAGGTAGTTTGCGTACAGAAGTTTCTTAGGTTGGTGACATTTTCCATAATCACTAAGAAAAATCATTCGTATCTCCATTCTCTGCTTTTACGCCGATTTTTTATTTTTATTTTTTATTATTACTATTATTTTTTAATTATTCATGCATGCAACTGGCTTATGTTCGTGTTCATTTCAGTTAGTCTCTGTTTTTCTGCGGAATTTATGTTTGAAAAGTGAAAAAATGGAAGGGAGCTGTTTAGGAACTAGTCAGCGATCATCGGCGGAAGATGATTTTACTGATTTGTTGTTGCCACAGTTTCTAAAAGAAATGTTAGACGAGGATTTGTACAAGCACCAGGTATGTGAATGTGTTTTGGTTGCGGAAGTGGATTTTGTTTGCTTTTCTGGGTGAATTTAGGAATATGTTACGTTTTTAGTGTAAGCTGGGGTTTTGGCGATGATATATTCGAAGCACAATCACACATATACCCACTCACCTGTGTGTGTGCTTGCGTGCGCTTAAATCAGGGTAGATAAAGGTGATGGTGTGTTTCACCAGTTATGGAGGAAGGAAAATCGCAATTGTTGTGCGTTGTAGTGGTGTAAAATGAAATTTGTTTCGTTCCTTTGACTTCAAAAATCGATCACTCCATTTTGGCATGTTTAATCTTGTTCAGTAGCCTCGCTAGTAATTTTCAAGCTTTCCTTCGTTTATTACTCATTTACTATAGACTTTTGAACTTGCTTTGCTTTGGCCTTAATTTATTTGGCTAGTGCTTATGGAAGAGATGTGTTTTCCTGGTATTTAAAAGTTGTGACACAGTGTTGCATACGTGAATGTGGGGTGGGGTTTGTTGGCTGCTGTTTCAACTGATCAAATGAAATACACAAACAAAATGAGAAGGCAGAGGAAGATATTGTGGGCTGTTGTGTCAAAATGCTTCTTGGTTTTTAGATGCCAAACGTATTAAACAGATTGGTTAAACTTGTTGGCGGAACCAAGCTTTGGATTTCTCTACAAAGGCTTGGAGTAGTAAAGGATACATGTTGTTGCTCCTTACAAGATTATTTCACTTGTTGAGTATTATGGATGAATAGACATAAGTTAGGAACTTAGGATCAGTTCTGCTTCTCTGAGTTCTTGGCATTTATTTATATGTCTAATAAGGCGGTTATGTTTGTTGTCTGCTTCCTAATATGCTTCCATTAGGAACTCTTACAAATATATGATTTCTTTACTTCAACTGTATCATGACTTAAATTTGTTGTTTTCGCATGAAAATAATCTATTTGGAAAATCTACATTTCTCTACTTGCCTGAGTTGTGACTATTGTATATGTTACACAGGAAGAGGAAAATTGCGAATTATGCCATCAAAATACTCACAGTGAATCTGCAGAACTGATATGGGATCTACCTGGGACTGGCAAGATGTCAACCTTGAGTGATTCAGATAGGGAAGTAATAGTATCTGATGCCAAGGATGGACAATGTTTCTTCAATACAGATGAAGATCCCGAAATCGAAAAAGCTACTACATATGTTAAAAAAGAGTGTCATCTTCTAAGTGGAGAGAATACACTTTTCAAAGATTTGAGGTGGCAGGTACTGGATTTATTAATGATATCTTCAGTAGTCTTGTGTTGGTCTGTATGTCATTCTCTTTTGGATACTCATGTCAGCATCAAATGTGTTAGTCTCTTAAGTTGAGATGTTCAAGATATTTCTAACCATCATATCTTGCTGCTTTGCTCTCTTCTAAGTGATATACTCCGTAATATCTTTTGTGTGCGTCCATCCTGAAATCGTTTCTTTCCATTTTAGTGTTATGTACAATTGATTTTG
Source organism: Mentha longifolia (assembly GCA_001642375.2). Taxonomy (NCBI): domain Eukaryota; kingdom Viridiplantae; phylum Streptophyta; class Magnoliopsida; order Lamiales; family Lamiaceae; genus Mentha; species Mentha longifolia. Next base: position 23,518,840 of record CM038114.1, on the reverse strand, counting down.
GTACTGACTAGCATCTTCCCATGATAGCCTTTGATTTTCTTTTCTCCTCCTTGGCTGTTATGCTATCTGCAGGTTCTGTTCAGTGACAACTTTAGAAAATCATTTCAGAAATTGAGATTCTCTAGTACAAAGAAGTTGGTCATAAATTTGTTACTGAAGCTTGCTAGAGGTTGGCGGCCTAGAAAAGTAAATGTGGATTGGAAATGTGAGAACTCTTCATACATCTTGAAACAGTTTAAGGTTGACGTATACTATGTTGTCTGCTCAGTTGATATTATGAAGCAGTCCATCTATAAGCAAGTTTTGAAAGTATGGGACATTTTGCCTATGACGGACACCACAAAATTGCTAAGAAGAATTGACAGCATAGCTTCTTTGTATACAGATGAATTCATCAACCACTGCAATGAAAAGTTATTTGAGAGGTATGTCAATTTGGTTACGTGAAAACGGATGCAATCATCATGTCTTATGATGTGCACTCTGTATTTAAAGAGTACATTATATTGTGCACAAAATAAAAAAATGGGCTCGATACATTGTAGACTGAGACTTGATCGTGTGCTAGCCCATATGCTTGTTATATTTCAATTGTACCTCTAGCATTACTTTTCTGCTCATGAGCACAGCTGAATATTGTTGTTAAAACTAATTTAGTTATTTTAATCTGTTTAGGAATTTGGAGGTTCCATTGAGTTGGTCACTCTCTAGTGATATATTCCGTTTCAAGAATTCTGGCAACACCAAATTAGTTTCTGGTGCAGACACTGGTTCTGTTGAATGCAGAACTTATGCTGAAAACTCAAAAGTTAGTGAAAGCATGTTGTTGGTAAAATTCTACCCCTTGTCATCTTGCACTATGAATTATTTATTATTGGATGTTGAGGGTAGATGTGTTGATCTCCCTTTTGAGCTTACTGAGGAGGAAAGCGAAATAATACATTACACCAGAAGCAGTTTCATATTAGGTCGCTCTGGCACTGGGAAGACGACTATACTAACTAGGAAGCTGTACCAGACATTTCAGAAGTACTGCATTGCGTCACAAGATTCTAGAGCAGTTGTAACGGTCAGCCCGAAGCTGTGTCATGCTGTTAAAAAGAGTTTAGCTCAGCTGCAAAGGTGTGTCTGTCCCACTATGTCTTTGTCATTTATTTTACAGTTGCAAATTTGCAATGCTACAACAATATATAATATTCTTGTGATGAATAGTTTGCACATTGCATTTGCTGCCAGCTTATACTCTTTCCACAGAAATGAATAAGGAACTGATATGCAATGCCCCATATGGGAGAGAGCCATTTTCAATGATATAATAGATTATCAATTCACCCACTTTAAGCGCAATACTAAAATTATCTTATGTTATATGCTATGCACCTTGTCTTCTTATTCTAGTTGAGTCTTCTCCAAGAAATTTGGCATTTTCACATCCTTCAAAGTTAAACTTGCTTGAATGTTGACAACCCTCTATTCAAGTGCAGCTCTGTGAAGGATAAAGAAATTTTAAGTCAATTGTAACAACATTTGTCTTGTACTTATTTTTATCAAAGACATATAAGAGGTTTTTCGTATACTTTGTAAGAGGTTTTTCGTTTACTTTGTCTCAACATTTCTATCCTATTGCAGCATTGCTACTGAAAATGTCTTTGGAGATAACAACTTCAATGGTGTGGATGATGTTGATGACGTTTCTGAATTCAAAGATATTCCAGATACATTTGTTGGCATTAGACAGGAAAAATACCCCCTCGTCGTTACATTTCAGAAGTTTTTGATGATGCTTGATGGCACTGTCGGAAAGTCATACTTTCAGAGGTTTCCATATGTCAGAGATTCATCTCATTCTGAAGGTAGAAGATCAGTCGCACTCCAGACTTTCTTGAGGAAGAATGAGGTTACTTATGATCGATTTTCCTCCATATATTGGCCCCATTTTAATACGAAGCTGACTAAGGGTCTTGATGCTTCAAGAGTTTTTACTGAGATAATTTCACATATCAAAGGAGGTCCTCTGGAAGGTGAAGCATATCATTTCAAGCGAAGCAGGCAGGAATACATATCATTGTCTGAGAGTAGGATATCCACTTTATGTGTGGAACAGAGATGTGCAATCTATGATATTTTTAAGGACTATGAGAAAATTAAAATGAAGCGTGGTGAATTTGATCTTGCTGATTTTGTGAGTGATATTCATCTCAGACTCCAGAATGAAGACCTCCGAGGTGATAAAATGGACTTTGTCTACATTGATGAAGTGCAAGACCTTACCATGAGGCAAATTTCCCTTTTCAGATACATCTACAACAATGTTGATGAAGGATTTGTTTTTTCTGGTGATACAGCACAGACCATTGCCAGAGGGATTGACTTTAGGTTTGAGGATATTAGATCCTTGTTCTATAATGAGTTTCTTATGAGCCCTCAAAATAGTGATCTTTCTAGGAAAAAAGAGAAAGGATTGATATCCGATATGTTTAACTTGTCCCACAATTTTCGTACTCATAATGGAGTACTTAGATTAGCACAGAGTGTCGTAGATCTTATATGCTATTATTTCCCATATTCCATTGATGTGCTGGCTCCAGAGACTAGTCATATATATGGTGAGTCCCCGATTTTTCTTGAGCCTGGAAGTGATGAGAACTTGATTATATCCATTTTTGGACATAGCAGAATGTCTAGTGGAAAATGGGTGGGTTTTGGCGCAGACCAAGTTATTCTAGTAAGGGATGATTCTGCGAAAAAGGAAATTTCTGAATACATTGGTCAACAAGCTCTCATTCTGACAATAGTGGAGTGTAAGGGCCTTGAGTTTCAGGTCAGCCATTTGTTTTATCTTTATTTGATCTAGTGCCTCTTTCCTCACCTCTGCTTAGCTACTGTATATTTACTTCAAACACAGGCAATATGTTTGTTAAATATATTACCATCCTTTCTCTTTTAGTGGGTTTGAGAAGACAGATACAAATGAAGATTGTAAATCTATGTTTCTTGCATAGTTCTATTATGGTTCTAGGAGATCAAACACTTAAATTTTCGTTTTGTATTCTGTTTAGCCTGTGAACTATACATGTTTGCATCATTACTGTGGATATCTTTTTTATTTAAGTAGATCACTGTGGATATTGTTAGTTAGTTAAGTATTTAATATCAGATAACATGGCCAATAGTTTATATAGTTGGGATCATTATTGTGTTTCTCTTTTCGTATTTTATTTTATTTTATTTTATTAGTCAGTATATTTAATTTTCAGATTCCCATTGCCATCACCTTTTGATAGTCTTATACTGGATACAGGATGTTCTGTTGTATAACTTTTTTGGCTCCTCACCATTGAGTAACCAATGGAGAACTGTGTATGGATTCTTGAATGAAAAAGATTTTCTTGTTGGAGATTCTGTGAAATCCTTTCCAAGTTTTTGCCAGTCAAGACACAATCTATTATGCTCTGAATTGAAGCAATTATATGTGGCGATTACTCGAACAAGGCAGAGATTATGGATTTGTGAAAACAATTTAGAGGTTTCCAAGCCAATGCTTGATTATTGGAGGATGATGTCCCTTGTGCAAGTGATGAAAATAGATGATACTCTTGCAGAGACAATGCACAGGGCAAGCACTCCTGAAGAGTGGAAGTCGCAAGGAATCAAGGTTTATTTGTCATTTTTCCTGGTTTCTGTCATTGATGCATTATTGGTTGCTAAGTGTGTCTTGTCTTTTCCTTTTTCTCTTTCTGGTGCTAGCTCTTTTGGGAAAAGAACTATGAGATGGCGAAAAGGTGCTTTGAAAACGCAGGTGATGAGGCTTGGGAGAAAAGGGCTAAAGCCTCTGGATTTCGAGCTGCTGCAGACAGTCTACGTGGTTCAAATCCTGTAGAGGCATCTATAATGCTGAGAGAGGCTGCAGAAATATTTGATTCTATTGACAGAGTTGAATCTGCAGCTGCATGTTTCTGCGAATTGGGAGAGTATGAAAGAGCAGGTATATTGCAGATTAACAATCACAAAGTAATGCAATGCACAAAATGTCTTTGTACGAAATTCATGATAAGTTGATAGTCAAGTAAATATGTTGTATATGAATAATTGTTTTATTCTGATATTTTCTTGCAATTTTCTCCATGCAGGAAGGATCTATCGGGACAAGTGTGGTACGTCAGAACTTAGAAAAGCTGGTGAATGTTTCTCATTAGCTGGAAAACATGAACTTGCTGCAGAAGTTTATGAGAGTGGGAGCTTATTGAGAGATTGCTTATCAGTTTGTACCAAAGGGAATCATGTTGACCTCGGATTGCAGTATATTGAGAAATGGAAACAGCAAGCTCTATCAAACAGCGTAATAATGGCTAGACTTATTGAGATTGACAGAATTGTGCAGGAGTTTCTGGAAAACTGCGCTCTAGAGTGTCATAAGGCAAAGGATAGTGCATCACTCATGAAGTTCGTCAGATCTTTCTGTTCTACAGAATCCCAGCGCAACTTCTTAAAGTCATTGGACTGCCTTGAAGAGCTTTTAATTTTGGAGGAAGAGTTAGGAAACTTCAACGAGGCTTCCGATATCGCCAAGAGTCTTGGAGATACTCTTCGTGAAACTGATCTTCTTGAAAAAGCAGGACAGTTTTCTAATGCATGTTTGTTAATATTGACTTATATTCTCTCTACAGTACTATGGGGTTCTGGAAATCAAGGATGGCCATTGAAGTCATTTCCTCAGAAAGTGGAACTTCTAACTAGAGTGATGTCAATTGCTCAGAAGGTTTCTGAAACCTTTCATGCATCAGTTTGTGCTCAGGCCAAAATTTTGTTATATGATCAGAAGAATTTGTCTGAACTGATGCAGTTTTACAATGCTTCAAAGCAATACGAAACTCCAGTCGGTGAAATTCTTACTCTCAGGAAACTTCTAGATGTGCATTTTAAAGCGAATGTTACCAAGTATAAGTGGGATAATGACTTGAAGTTGGATTCAAGGACATTTGATCAGAGAATGGCTCAGAATCAAGTCTCTATTGGAGCACTTGTTTACCTTTGGAACTTGTGGAAGGTACGCAGTTTAGAGATAGCAGAATGTCTTGACAGCCTTGAAAAGACGGATTCCATCAAACTAGAAGGTGTTGTCGGGTTCTGCTATCGTTTCTTTGGATTGAGGTTGCTTGATAATTCCAGTGACACATTTCACTTGCTGAATCCGGATGCTACATGGGTAAAAATGGTTAAGGAGTTCATTCGGCAGAACAGAAATGTGGTGACTCTAGAAGCTCGTCATTTTGCACCGGCTGCTCGTAAATTCTGGCTCCAAGAATTAGTTGTTGTTGGACTTAGAGTATTGGATGCTCTTCAAAACCTTAGTAGGAGCCCCATTGCTAAGCGCGCTATCCAGTTTTGTCAAGGTATGTGTCTGTTACACATTTTTGACATAGCAACCTTCTTACTTGATTTAAAAGCCATTGACATGAAGTACACCGATAATAGGAAGCTGCAAGATTTTTTGCAGCTATGCATGAGGTACTTTTCATTTGTTTTCCCTCCGGACCCTCGTGCATCATTGCATGAGAGAATGATAGCTTTCAGAGAAACTGAACTTTCCAGGAATTTGCTTGAAGAATGTATTTTCAGTCAACTTAGACAAGTTAGTGGAAGGAGGGAATTCAGTTATGATCAGATCGGACTGGTAGTAATGACAATGCTGGGAAATGGCAAGCTGAAGAATAGCTTCTATGACAAATTTGCTGAAAAGCTTCCAAACAACTCAGTTTGGACGTTGGTCATCTCGAATTTCAGGGGAACTGTTGAGTCAGATTCTGTTGTGGAGTTAAAATTTGGTACTATATGTATGCAAGAATCTTCATTGAATCGCTCCACGGATGCTTTGTGTCAATCGCTGTTATGGTCGTTAGTATTTACTTCAAAGGAAGGTAACTATATGTGTCCACCCTGTTCCCTTTATCTTTTGGAAAGATTGTTGATCTTGGCTCCTCATCCACATGGCTTCTTTTTCACAACAAAATCCGCATTCGTTGAATACCTAATAAGTCTGCCGCCGGATGGAAAACGAAGAACCCGTTTGGTCACCTACAATGAACCCCAAACTATAATTTTGGTCGACTTTATTCGCTTTGTTGTTGAGGAAGTCCTTGACAACAAAATTAATATAGCAGCATGGTTCAAAAATTATAAGATTAGTTATGATACATACTTTCCTGTGCTTGTGCTAAGAATGTTCTTGATTCTGTGTTTATTGTCTTTAAACTGGGACTTTCCCTTGGATACATTTAAGCGGCTGATGGCTAAAGCTGATATCAAATCCCAGCTGCCAAGAGAGTTCTATGAAGCACTTCGACCTAAGAGGCATGGTTATATTTTTGAATCAGCAGTTGCTACTGCATTCAAGCTTATCAGTGATCCTCTCGTCATTGTGGTTTCTGGGGACATTAATCGAGAGTTTCCATATCCGGATGCTATCGTCCTTGACTTGAAATCCTTCTCTTGCAAAAGCAAAATCATGGAAAAACTATTTCCAAGGAGCACAAAAGCAACCCATGATCAACCTGATACAGTTGAAAGAAATATGACTGGCAGATTCTTATGTCCTTTTGTCGGTGATGAAGGTAAGAATGCCATTGCAGAATCTCCAGAAATGGCTTCAGAAATTGCTTCACACCCAAGCTCAGAGAATGGAAATGGTAATTTGCGAATAAACTGGGATCTTTTTGTGGAGATTTCCAAAGCATTCAAGTCATGTACAAATAGAAGCGATGAGAATCTGAAGAGTCTTCTTCTGGGAAAGAAGGTACTAAGAAGTTCATCTAATCTCATAGCTGTCGGCTGATGTGGATCATGTGGCTGATTTTGTTTACTTTTCAGGTGGAAGTGGAGGACCATATAAACTTTATAACTTCTGCAGTCTCGCAGTTAATTGAACAGAGGTCTCATTCTGGTGAAGAAAAAGATCTTCCCTATGATGCCGGCCATTTGATCGGGGATTTCAACACGCTTTTGTCTTTGCTCCAGACAAGGTCAGTTAACTTCTTGTACTTGAACTCAAATAACTGTCGAGCTTGAGCTCAACTATGCTAGGCTCAATATGCTAAACATCACTAATTGTAGTTTAGTCGAATTCAAGCTCGAGTTTAGAACCACTGCTCAGTAACTCTCAAGCTCTCACACACTTTGTCTTCTGTTATAACTTTTCTAATGAAATCACATAATTGTTAGATGTTTGAAATTTTATTAAGAAAAAAAGTCAATGAAGCCCAGTTGAGCTTAAACTTCAAAAACTTGTAGTTAGGTCGAGTACAAGTCCAGCTCGAGCTTGGAACTTTTGTAGTCAAGCTTGAGTGTGTCACTGCTAGACTCAGCTCGACTCGAGTCCACTAGCCCTCCCTCGATCAAGATGACACGAAGATAAGATCCATATACATATGACTGTTGTAGGGCTGAGTAATGTCATCACTTAGAAAAAATCAGAGGCCTCCCAATATCCAAACTCTAACCTTCATTTTCTGTGCTAAGTATATCATGGCTCCCTTTTTCTTGGATATATTTCTTCAAACGTGCACTATATGTCCCTCTTTCTTTTCTAACTTAAACAGTGACCATACTTGATTGCAGTGAGCTTGATTCTAAAGTCATGACAGAGATTTGTGAACTTTTGAAGACGATGGAGAAGAGTCGGCCTCAAATAGACTCCCTAGTGAGTTTGCTCACGGAGAAGAAAGCTCTCGATGAAATTGCTGTCTCTCAAGAGAAAATGGTTGATGTGAAAAATTCAGACAGAAATTCAAATGATAATGAAGTTAGTAAAATGGAGGCCAATCCCAGCAACAAGGAAGCTGCATGCATTCAGGGAAAAGGAAAGAACAAGAAGAAAAGCAAGCCAAGAAAAGGGAGAGGGGGTAAAAAGTAAAAAAAAAAAAAAAAAAAAAAAAACAAGTAGCCAACTTTTTCCAATTTCTTCCATTTGCAGATGAATGTTTTATTTGCAAGTTTTTGTGTTTGAATACTGAGCAAGTAATACGGAGTAGGAAATATGATTAGTGTATAATCTTGCTTGTTTTGACTCTTTTTTTTTTTCTTTTTTTTTTTTTTTTTGATTTTTGATTTTCACACCTCTATTTGCAATACCAGCAAGAGGGAGAGCTGGACGGAAATTTTCTGAATAATCGACCCCCAGAAATCGTATCCTTGTCTGGTTTTGCTCTGAGCGAGAGAAAATACAACATGAAAGATAAATGAATCATGTAAAGTAGCGTATTAACACTTTAAATTGACTTGAGGTTTAAAATTACGAATTTAACCTTCAAATTTATTTCCAAGCAATTTGAAAATTTTATTTTGATTTTAATGTTCTGCTCTAAACATATACATACATACATATATATATATATATAATAGATTATTAAATTTTGAGGGCGTGAGCTTGCGGATGTATCATGCAGCAAGAAAGAGTAAATTCTAACTGACACGATGAAAACGACATTCTACCTGATCAAGTCATTGCCGGAAATTTAAACTCTAATTTCTCTAACGGAAGAATTTGAACTCCGACTAGACACGGAAAAGAGAAGGTTACGAACATTCAAGTTTACAAATGGACTTGCAATCTTTCGCTCTCTAGATTCAAATTGCAAGAAGTTTTATAGTCTCTAAGTTGCAAATTCATCCAAAAACCTTCAACTGATCTTTAGTGTTCTATTCTCTAGGACAGTTCGTCCTTAGTTTCATCCGAGAGCAGAACTACCTGAAAAAAAAATAAAAATAATATTCTTCACTAGCATATTTTATATTATAAGTTAACGGACTACTACGTACTTGACATTCAAAACGAGTACGACTATCCCAAAAATATTATTTTATCTTAACCTATTTTTCAATTATCGAACAACTAAGGGCTTGACATTTTAAAAAATGAGCATAACTACTCGAGAAAATATATTCATCATTGACTTATTTCTTTATTATAATGAACAACGAATGACTTGACATTCAAAACTTGTATAATGTCCAAGAAATATTATTCATTGTTATTTTTCTATAATACTCCCTAGTGAACAAGGAATGACCTGAAAATCAAACCGATTACAAATATTGAAAAATGCCAACTTCTTTCACCTATTTTTCTCAACGGCGTTAACAACAAGTGATTTGAGATATAAAACAAATACAACTCGATCCCCACAAATATCATTACACATTAACGTATTTCAATATAATATAATCCTAAAATTTCTTCTAATAAATCATCAAAACACTATCCCTTTGGAAATAAATAATTATATTGCTTTAGAAAATGAAATAGTTAATTATATATTCTTTTTATTTTTTATTCAAAAACTATAACGGACACTAAACTAATTTATGATGGTTGTTATAGTTTTAGTAAGAAACTAGTACGCCACCCCATGCGATGCACGGCGAGCATTTTATAATAATTATTTTTTGGCAAAAGTTTATTAAACACGGTGAGTATATTTTTAATTTAATTAAACGCCAGTAGTAAATAAATTTTACAAAAAAAGGTAAAATTACAATATTAAATAAGATATAATTATAAAATCTTATTACAAAAATTAATTTTTTGCACGTGTGTAGTATAGTAGATAGTCTATTTTATATGGGTGCGATCGTAAAATGGTAACTATATCATATATTTAATTTAACTGTAAAATCAAAATATTAACATGTCGAGGAAAGAAATTGAGAATGCTATGTTCATTTAATGTTGGTTTACATATAAAAATAAAAAAACCTATAAAATACTAATTCTATGGATTTAAGGGCCAATGTAATGCAAGGTAAATTATTTTTTCACCATTTTAAAGTTGGAATTATATTTTAAATATTTATGCAAGAACTCGAACATACACATACTATGTCTTTAGCGCACACACTGACACGCACATATATATGTGTGTGTAGAAAAAGAAAATAGATGCATATTTATAGATTAGTATGAACAATATGGAACTGACTTTTTTGCATATGTAGTTATATACTAAAATATATTCATCATATTTTTTGAACGAAAAAAGAATTTGAGCAAATAATAAGTAATACCTCATCAAAATTAATAATTTTTCTTTTTGAAACAATCAAAATTAATAATTTAAAACATAAAATTTTTGAATGGAAACGAATCGTTTGAATAAGTGATATACATGCCCAATCCGAATCAATAGAAATCATACCACATATGTGTGTGCATGTGTTTTGAAAAAGAAAAAAAAAAGTATAGCACACATGGTATATATTTATAGAGTATTGATCTGCTGAGCGATTATAGTCAGCGACTATCATATGCGACACTGCCAAATAAGCAAATTTTTGTCACGTGGTTTTCTCTCTTTCCTATTAGTTTGAGCCATTTTTTCTCTCCCTAACTTTTTGTTGTTTCTTTTATTATTATTTCTATTCTCTCACATGTATATTCAATTAAATTATAATCAAAATTAATAAGTTGAGTGAAATTTAAAAATTCTAATTAAAAATTTATAGAACCTAATTGAAAAGTATAACCCTAATTGGGAATGTATAAACCCTAATTACAATTAGATAATTAAATAAAGTAATAGCTAATTGAAAATCTATATACCCTAATTGGGAAAATATAAACCCTAATTGGGAATGTATAAACCCTAATTACGATTAGATAATTAAATAAAGTTATAGTTAATAGATAATCATTAATAGAAAAAATTAAAAAAGAAAAATAGTGAATTATTGTGGGAAAGAGAAAAATAAACTTAAAAATATTTGGAGAGAGGAACAATATTTGGTTCTTAATTAAACAAAGGAAGAGAAAATGAAATATGTGGGGCTATAGATGCCACATAAGCAGTCGCTTAAATAGTGCTCACATAGTGTCGCTTAGCATATCAAAATTCTATATATAACACAATTATAGAAGCCCAAACACATGCAGCCGCAAGCCCGCTTATCCAAAACAATTCAGAAAAAGAAAAAACTAATAATAATAATAATAACGCGATGTAATTTCAGCAAAAGTAAAAAAAAATGATATTATAATAAGCAAGACAAAGAAAACTTCCTCATGTATGCGCCGTTCTTCTTCCTTGTGATTATTATGTATTTATGTTCCTCTTGAGTTGCTGTGATATGTCGACGACACCATTTCTATGCAAATTAAATTGAACTGGAGCTTTACCGTGACTCATCCATATAGTCATCATTAACGTCAGAGAATTGTTCAACCTTCATGAAATTCAACTATTATATTAATGCAATCAATACAAAATTATCATACCTAAGAGACTAATAATTACTGGCATGCAAATTGCATGTTATACAACATATAAAACAGATCGTTAGCAGCATAACCAATGGACAACATATTTATATTTTTTTAGTCATAACAATTTCAAACTTCTTCAAACACTGAATCAAACATCACTTGAGTTCTTCAATTATTTGCATATAACCAAATTCATTTTAGTCTAAGACAATATTGTGCAACAATCTCGATGCTTTTACCTGAAGAATTCTTACAGGTCATGTAATTAAGATTGTTCCAGAACTGCTCTAGATCTTCTCTTTGCCTGTGAATTCCATACCAATGCAGATTTTCTCGTGAAGTGACTAAAATGTTATAGCATATTGACAAATGAAAGAATTTTGATGTGAGAGAGTACCTACGTGGAAAGTTTATATTGATCCATTGCACTTATGAATGTAGATCATGTCATAATAGACGTAGATGGTAAGAACTTTGTGGCCTCTCCATCAACTTCTTGAATAGATCCAAGCCCATGAAGCCTCTGGCGCCATTCATGCTTATTGTTATCGCCTTTTATCTGGGTTTCCGGCCGGCCTGATCAACTGTTACGGGTCACCATTTACGGATTCTAATTTCAAAATTTGTTGGGATTTCTCTTGTTGCTAGTTTGAGTTTTAATATGCAGGGCTTTTTTGAGAATGAACCACAGAGAAAAAATGAACAGTAGAAGTTGAGAGCGAGAAATAATGAGAGTTGAGAACGTGATTTAGATCACTCATAACTACTCCACCTATTGCATAATTAACCTCAAACTTTGGATGTGACAATATGTGGCGGTTTCAAATACAGTGATTATAAAACTGTTCCTGAAGGCTGAAACTTGAAGGGGGAAAAAAAAGAAGGCATAATGTTGTTTTTGTCGAGAAAAAAAAAGAGTTAACAATTAAAGTGCCCTTCTAAAGCATAAAAAACCAAAATATGTCCAGCACATAAAATTACATAAAATATGCCCAATTTTTGGATGATAGCCCTAAAATACCCTCAACTTCCCAAAATAACTTTCCCCCATTTTCTCTCCCACTCTCACACGTTACCAAACCAAAACCCAATTAATTGCAGAGCAACCTGTTACTCTTTCCATAACCCTCATCTCTCTTTCTCTGAAAATCCTCTCCAGCGATCCGACACAGCCAGCCGCAGTGGCCTTGCCCCGCCATCGACGACGTTGAGTGTATTTTTTTGAGAAATTGAAGTTGCATGTGGCAAATTGTTGAATGTTGGGTGTTGAGTAGTTTGGGTGTTTTGACCTGTTGGTTGAAGAGAAAAAATGGCTACTTTGAATCGATTATAAACTGGAAAAATGAGGATTGTGTGCTGAAATGTATTAGGAATTCTGTACTTGACTTCGAATAAATCGAAGAGTTGATTAGAATTTTATGTTTTTGGTTAGAATGTTTCACATGTAGGTTAGAAAAGGTAGCATTTCTGATAACGTCAAGGATGTTCGTTAGAATTATATGTGTATTTGCTTTCTCGTTGGTTAGAAATCTGAATTTGAAAATATTGGGTTGTATCTTGTTTAGAATATTGTGTTTAGGTTAGTATTTTGCACATTGTGGTTAGAATTTGTCAATTTGTATGAAAATCCAACATGTTTGTTAGAAAAGATTTACATTTCTGTCAAGTTGGTTAGAAAAGATATACATTTCTGACTAGTTGGTTAGAAAGTATGAAAATTCAACATGATGTTAGAAAGATATACAATTATGATATTAGGTCATGTGGATTTCTGACAACGAGCATCCATCAGTTATGTGTTGGTTAGAATTAGTTGTTTATTTATTATGGCTATGTTAGAATTAGTTGTGCAATTCTGACATCTTGTAATATGGTTTACTCTCATTCCTTACGTTGCCTTCTTATTTCTGATATTGCCTGCAAGGTTGAATGGGATTATCAAAGACTGAATTTGCTGGAGAAAAAGAACAAAGTGATACGGGAGGGTATGAAACCATGACAGGAGACGTGAACGCAATTCTGAGATACATAGAGAATGAGAAGGCCGACTTAGTCAGATATTCTGCGATGGGAGAATTCACTCATCTCAACGACTTCAGCACCCAGAGCGGCAATATGTTGCATTTTATGGTTTGCCATCAGGTGGTCCCAAAACCAAACTTCGACCCGACTTCTCTCTTCTTCAAAATCAAAGAGATGGTTATCAGATTCTCAAGAGAGGAATACGCACTTGTCAGTGGCCTTAAATTCGGGCCAGCGAGCTTTGACCCGTATGAGGCTCACGAACTGCCTCCAAATTCAGTCTACGAAAGGCTATTCGGTGCAAGAGAAGATACAACAATAGGCGACGTGCGTGAAGCTTATATCGACAAGGAATTCAAGGTGAACAATAAGAAGGTGCCTGCGTCAAAGGATGATTTGGTGAAGCTCTTGAAGCTGTTGCTGTGCTTGGGATTTGCAATGGGTTATGACGGGAAAAATAAGAAGATCCCTTGTTGGATATGGGTACTGCTGGAAGATGAAAAGGAATGGGAGGCTTTCCCATGGGGCAGTATTTCATTCCAATGCCTGATGAAAGAGATTTGTGGCATGAAGAAGGTGATGAAAGGACGACACCTGAGCTACAGCCTGAACGGGAACACCATAACCTTCTCCGTAAGCTAACTACATACCTGACTTAAAATTTAAATGAATTATTTAACATTACTTGATGTTGTCTGTATTTTTGTTTTTTTTTAATATAGGCATGGATTTTTGAGGCAGTCTCAGGTTTTGGAGTGAAAGTCGGTCATAGAAGTGGGGATAGAAATGAGCCACGATTCATGAGGTACACTTACAAGAAAGGAGGGTACCCCACCAATGATGAAATTGAGAAGGTACGCAAAATATAAAAAGATTAAAATTTTCTGCAAGTGCTTGTCTAGTAAGAAAATAAAGATTTCTTATTTAGAGATAGTAAAAATCTTATAATCTGGCAAATTGCATGACATAAAAACTTAGCTCATGATTAGAAATTGTTTATTTCTTACCTAATATTATTTTGGACATATGATTTGTTTTGTTTTGGTAAGAAATAAATTTTTTGTTAAAGTGCTTGAGTGGTAAGAAATTACAAGACATGATAGTTTGCTGAAGATTAGAAATGGATTATTTCTTACCTTCCTAAACTTGTTTATATGAACTGTGAAAATATGTAAGAATTGTTTTGTTTTTGGTAAGAAATTATATATTGTTGATGTGGTTGGGTGGTAAGAATAAATGAAATTTCTGACCAAAATGAACTTGTTTCTAAGAAATTGTTGATTTCTTATAACTTCTTGACAAATTCTGATGATAATTCAAATAGATTCTAATGTTCTCTTAAAATTTTGTAGGCCCTGTTGCCCTAGCTGAAGCCGTACAAGAAAGAACTGGAGAAGTTTTATTGGAAGTCCCTGAGTGATGACCCAACCCCACAGCCTTTTGCTTCACGTACAATCCCAAATCAAAGAGGAATAAGAAACTCAAGGACGACGATGACGAAGACGTCGAAGAAGCCAACATCCATCCTCCCAATGCGGTTGTTGTTGCCCCCTTGTCCGATGTGCAGATTGACACCATAGCTGAGGCTGATGCGGAGAAGGTTTTCAACAAAACCATAAACAAGATGAAGGAGCTCCTGCAGCAATACCACACAAAAGTCATCGATGATGTTGTTGAGAAGATCACAACCAAACTCCTTCAATGTGGTCCCGACTACCTGCAGAATCAAGAAGATTCTCTCCCATCATTTGATTCTCCACCCTTGAAGCCGCTGGAACGAGCAGAGAAGCCGAATCTCCAAAAACTAACACCGGGGGTGGGGATGAGACATTGGCAGATACTGCAGAGCCAGCTTCTGAGATCGACACAGAGCCGGTGTTGGCTGAATCGATTCTGATTGAGCCGTCGGGGGTGATAAATCTGAAGCAATGGAGATGGACAATGTCGTGCCTGCGCCGGGGGGGGGGGCAAACTTTGGGGCTACTGAAGCAATGGAAACTGATAATCAAGGGAACGGAGACCCAGATGAGGGGCAGGTATAAAAAAAACATTAGATCGCGTGTGTGGCGTAAACTTTTTCAAGTTTTTAGATTTATCTCAAGAACAACTTTACAGTTTTTTTAAATTTCATGATATTGTATGGATCTCGTGTTTGGGACTGGATTATTTTATTCGGTATGTAATGTTGATGTTGCGGATTTAATTCGAAGTGCGAAATGATACAAGAAATATTTCTTCGTACCTTGTGATGGTGGTAAGATTGTGTGTAAAGTAAATACTTCGCGCATAATTCTTACCGCAACCCATCATTTGAATGAGGTGCGCTTTGGTGCAAAGTAAATACTTCTTGCCATTCGCACCGACGAATGCAACTGAAATAATACATCTGTAAAAATAATAAAAAAATCCTTGCAAAAAAAGTTTTTAAAATACGAAATATGAAAACTAGTACAACCCTTGGTTAGAAAAGTTCATGATTCTAACCATGTCATTGTAAGAATTTTATTAAATTCTTACAATGTCATCGACTAAAAAAGTGTGATTCTAACAATGCATTGGTAAGAATGTTAAAAGGGTTATAAGAAGCCTATGTGTCATTCTTATCACAAAATGTTAAATTTGTTGCATAGAACTATATTATAACAGACACACAAATCGAGCAGGAGTTCGACGCGCTGGCTAGAACGAATGAGGTTACGCCCGAACAATGAGCCCTAGTCATTGCAATGAATGTGCGGCCAGTCCGGATCATATATCCCTCTAAGGCTTGCCGTTCGCCGTACCTAAGAAAAGACGTTCGTCCCGGCCTACAAAAATTTGCCCAATTCATGGCAGGCAAAGATGAAATGTAAGTTCTCATAAAAATGGTATAAGACTTTTTGTTTTGACTTGTATTACGGAACTAACCTTTAGGTTTCCATGGGTTCATGTGATAGGAGGAATGTGGGGTTGTTTTTTAACGTCTACAAGGAATTCTTCAATAAAATTCTGGGTGAAAAAAGCGAGTTGAGTGACGACCATGTCGATGCGTATCTTTCTATATTGGCATCGATGCCCGATATGGCTGGACTTCATGATGTAAACCCCAAAGTAGGCATTATGCCTTGCATCTTCATGGTAAGAAAGGTTGCTATATTCTAACTATAATTTGACATTTCTTACGTTAATGTGAAATTCTTATCAAAAAATGTTTATTTCTTACCTGCTTGCATCTCCATGGTAAGAAAGTTGCAATATTCTAACTATAATTTGGCATTTCTTACGATAATGTGAAATTCTTATCTAATAATGTTTCATTCTTACCTGTCTTGCATCTTCATGGTAAGAAAGTTTCTATATTCTAATTAAAATTTGTTATTTCTTACGATAATATGAAATTCTTGTAAAAAAATGTTTCATTCTTACCAGAATGATATCGAAATAATTTTTGATAAAATGCATGAAGAGGAAAAGGACGCACTTGGATTGTATGACTTTCGCGTGTTTTTGAAACGTGGTCCGGAGGAAGTTCCTGATCATGACATGGAGAGGTTGATGATGTATGCCGACGGGACTCTGCCAGAGTGGGGGAATTGCGTGAAGGGTTGGCTTGAATACGACCAGGTAATGAAACAAAATCATTTCTTATAATCTCAAGGAAAATTCTTACCGTGATATAATAAGTAAAACGGTTTTGTTCTTACCATTTGTCATTATTCTTACTATTTAATACCATGTTATGATAGCTTGTAGCGGTGAGCTTCAGTACACAAGGAGGATGGACAGTGGCCGAAATCGATTTAAAGGCACATAAGGTAAATACTACATGACGCCAAGGGGTATACATTCGGGGATGTGGAGAAATATAAGAAAAAATGCATGTTCATACCATTGCTCCGTCTGATGCCTAATATCCTTAAAGCCATTGAGTACTACAAAGAACACCAGATCAGCCGCCCCAAGAAGGCTCAGTTTGGTTTTAAGTTTGGGGCTTTGAAAGGTAAGAAATTGTTCATGAATTTTTAATTTCTTATCATCTATCGTTTTGGAAATAAATAGATTCTTACAATGAATATTTACAACAGGTAGGGAGGTCTTTAGGGAAACCAATGCCGCATACGCTACACTCTACTGCATGAAGCAAGTGGAATGGATCATCTCAAATGTACAGCTGCCGAGGGGTTTGGAGGACGCAAAAAAGGTCATGAAATACCGTCGTCATGTGGCAAAAATCATCTATGCTCACAGCATGGATTGCAATCTTGGAGAGGACACTTCAATACCATTCAATCTAGAAGGGAGCAAGTAATAGTCTTCAAAGAAATTTGCTTTTTGTAAGTAATGGTTTTTTGGGAGGATGAACACGCACGTACAAAAACAAATTTTTTTTGGGAAGTGGGGATTATGGATATGGAACTAGCCACCCACTGTTTTTGTGAATTTCTAGACAAAAATCGGTTTTGTTTTTTTTTTTTTTTGCACATATGTAATGGATTTCTTACAATCTTAAGATGTTATGAATTAAATGGATTTCTATATTTCTAGCCGTCATCTGTTTCTTGGGAAGAATTAATACGTTTGTTATAAGAATTTATTGAAGAAGTCGTCCGAAATAAGTTAAAAGTTATAAGAATTTACGAATTTCTTACGAAACTATATAAAAGCGTCCAGCCATAGTATGAACATGTAGAAAAATTATAAGAAACATTAATAATTCTGACAACCTAATAATTTCTGCAAAAAAAAAAGTTGTAAGATAATGCGTTATTTCTTACAACGTAGATGTAAGAAACTACTAATTTCTTACAACCATAAGCTGAGACGGTAAAACTGTGGTCAGGATTAAAGAAAATTCTTACAATAAAAAACAAACTTCATAAAAAACATCGTATTTTAACAATACATATTAGGCAAAAAACACCAAAAAATGAGTTTGATAGTGTCAGGGGCTGAGCACAAACATAATTAGAAGTGTGCTAAGAACTGACATCAATCTTAGAAACTTAATAAAACCTGCTGGGATCTTGACACTTCTTCCGAGTGTGGCCAACAATCCCACAAATACCATATTTTTTTGGGTTGCGAGGGCGCTTCACGCCTCGTGTGTTGGTGCCATCAACAACTTCCTCTGCAGCTTCCACATGTAACACTTCTATAAATTCAATGCAAGTGGTAGAATAATGACCACATTTGTGGCAATGAGAGCATGCACGGCCTCCTCCCTTAAGGACCTCCGTTCCTACACCTTCTTCGATTGGATCTGCTTCTGGTGGACATTCAGTCTCTTTTCTCGGTGCTTCATTAATTGGAACTTCGGAAGGACACCTCTTTTTCTTTGGACGTCCCGCCTGCCTAGGATTAGTAGAGTGCCGACAACACTTGATTCGATATCGTTTGGTACGCGCCAATCACTATAGGGTCTGGGACGGGCATGACCCTTGACGCATAAATCTGACGCCATTTATCGATCGAGTAGTACGCATGAACGTATGGGATATGAGATTGCTTTTTGAACCTGTTACACGGTGGTGAGAAAATAAAAATAACGTTTAACCATGTAGTAAGAAATAATCAAATTCTTACTAAACCTTGAAGGTCTATTCTAAAGTGGTAAGAAAAACAATAACATTCTAATGAAATCGACAACATTTATTACCTTATGGCTGCTATCGCACGAGAGCATAGGATCAATAGCATTTGGAACACTTTACACGAACACTCCCTCAGTCTTAGGTCAACAATATTACTCGTCACGCCTGAGATAATATTGAACTTCGAATCAGATATCGGGAGAACATTGTATGACATAGCTTTCTCAGTAGAAAATCTCAATCTTTTTTCGGCGTATTCCGTCACTTCGTTGACGCTTTCATCAGCTATGGTCTGACGCTTATAGTACCATGATTGCACCAGATTACGTGCGTACTCAAGTAATGAAGTGACTGGCAATTGCCTACCCCATTTCAGACGCGCATTTAGCACTTCAACTGCATTCGATGTTCGGAAAGCATACCTCCGGACCGGACATTTACAAATTGCCCATCGTGCAGGTCCAATGCCCATAAGTTTGGCATGAACCCCGGGAGCATCCACTAGCAAATTATTCATGTGCTCTTCATAATCATTTTCTTTGAAAGCATTTGCGGCAGCCTGAAATGTTTCTATAACATTCTCCTGGGAATTCCACAAGTTTCCTTGAATGTGATACGTGCAAAAACCATGAGTTGTACCTATAATAATGCAAGAAAAACATATCCATGTGTAAGAAAGTTATGGCAAAGGACAAATACTTCTAACTATCTAAGATAGATCAGAATGTAAGAAATTATGAAACTTTCTTACCTGGATACACAAATTCCACAACATTTTTATGCTACAATGTTGATCGGACACAATCAACAAATTCTCCGGGGTTCGAAAGCTCTTCCGAACATGTTCAAGGAACCATGTCCATGATTCGTCTTTTTCTTTATCACCAATACCAAAAGCTAAGGGCACAATCTGCTCATTTCCATCCTTAGTAGATGCAACGAACATAACACCCTTGTACTTTCCATTAATATGGGTCGCATCAATGACAATAACGGGCCGACACGCACGAAAAGCTCTTATGGATGCGGACAGAGAAAAGAAACAATACTTGAATTTTGAATCCTCACCAGTCAGCAAATCCACCTCAGAACCGGGGTTCATTTTTTTCAAGCATGTAGAGATACTTTGCAATTGCCTTGAGAAAATAAAAAACATAATTGTTAGAATTGAAGGCTCGAATTGGTGGGAAAACTACTAAATTCTTACCACGCCATGGAAATAAAATAATTCTTATCACAAACTTTGTAACAAATTAAAGATTTCTTACGATATATATACAAGATGAGTAAAAATCTTACAATGAAATCTTAGTTTCTTACAATCCTGATTGTTAGAAATGGAACGGTCGAATAAGTGAGAAAACTACTAAATTCTTACCGCATCATGGAAAGATTATCACTTGGGATAACTTAGTAAGAAATTAATGATTTCTTACGATAAATATACACGATGAGTAAAAATTCTTACCATGCAATCTAAGTTTCTTATAATGAATTCCTAAATTATTACCTGAATAGACTTCTCTTCATCACCATAGATAGATTTCAAAGCTCGGTTCCTCCAAGATAATGCAGATGGGTAGCTCAATCTAACGCCAAACTCCCTAAGTACTTGCCTTGGATATCGCATGGCCTGAGAACAAATCCGTCCACAGACATATGAGGTCCAACAAACTCCGCTATGGCTCTTGCAGACACCTTAGGTTCGGCGCATGACCTGATGTCTTTGGCACATGTGTGTGCGACCAAGGTTTTTATTTTCCATGCTTTGCCCAACGCTAAGCTTCGCAATAAAAACATGCATGTTGTATCAAACTTGCAAATAATGTGGTATCTTTTCGGATCAGATTTCACAGTTCGGAACTCCACAGAATTCTTCAAATGATATGAATGAATTGCCGAAACCATGTTATCCTTATTATGAAAGACAGAACCGCAAACAACCTGACCCTTCACAGTTGGTTCGGTTTGAATATGAATATCATTGGTATCTATCAAAGCTTGTTGAGATACGCCAGCAATAATCTAACGAGATGAGCTTTCACTTGATGTGTCCATTACCATTGCGATTGATGATATTGTTATCAACTGCAAAAAATTCATGAAAAAGTTGTTAGAATAATGTAGTTTTGGTCTATAACTTTGATAAGAATTTCGAGAGTTTCTTATCACGTATATTACAAACGTGATAAGAAAATGGAATAAATTCTTACCACATTTGAAAATAAAACAAAACTCATCAAAATGAACAGTTATAACTACACAGAAGCACATTTATTGTTGTGATTCAAAACATAACTTTTTGAATTTATCACGTAAATGAACGAAAACACAAATACTTAGCAGCCCGTCAAAAGTGTACGCCGCTTCAACCGTAAACTGTGAATGATCGAAGTTTAGTTCATCATCTAGGGTTTAAAACTTCAAGAAAACCACATGATAATGAAGAAAGAAGAAGAAACAAACAAACTACAAAAATGGCAACTTGTTCATCAATATCTCTGCCATCTATATTAAATGTACAAGTCGCTCACTTCTGCAACAAAGTTTGCATCATTTATCCGGAATCCTTGCACGTCACATCGCCGGAGCCTCGCAGGTTGTCAAAAGTTCAGCTACTGCAGCTTGCGACTTCGTCTACTGCCGTCGTCGTCGTGAAGAGGCCAGGAACAACAGAAACTCCTGAAGAATCACAACCTGAAACCCTAGAGTCAAGAGTTTAAGAGGATTGAAGAAAGGAGGAGAAAAGAAACATAGAAGAGAAGATGAGAAGAAATGAAAAGGAAATAAAGAATGAAGAATGATGAAAGGAAGGCAATAACATTTAAAATTTAAAGCATAAGGGCAACTTAGTCACAAAAAGTAAAAACTGGGCATTATTTGAGTGTTTTTATGTGGTGGGCAAAATTTGATTTGTTAAACTCTTAGTGGGCAAAAACATGCATTTTCTCAAAAAAAAAAAAACATCAATTTATTTTGTTTTTATATATTAAATAAATAAATATACAGATATATAGATTGTAAATTATTATTGTGATATATGGGTTATTCTGATATACTATGTGATTATCTGCAGTCGTGGGTAAGCGGTTATAGCAATATCTATTGATATTACTTTACGTTTTTGAAGAGTCACAAATAAACATAATTAATGTTGCAATATTGTACGTAATTTTCGCAGTGTGATAATTAAAATTTTAATTTATTATTGTCCTTTGAACGAATTTATAAAAAAAATATTTCAATATCATTTTCTTTTAATTATTTTCTCATAACGTATATTTTCTTATATAACTAATGATTAAGATAAAATAGTGTCGGTATTTATAGCTTTAACCTATTGTATGCTCTTCACATGCAAATAATATTTATTTATTCTGTTATTTTTATTACATGGTTTATGTTGTAGTATTGGTCATATGCGCAATGAACTAGCCGAATATTTAGCTAATGCTTGTCTAGTTGAGAATTTAGAGAGCTTTTCCGGAAAAGCTTAAAATATGTGGAAACTATGCCGAAATTTATAGAATGATTTTCCGTCATCATCTATTCAAACTTTTATAGATTTCGATTAATTAATTTTTCCATCACCGTTTCTTTCCTATGTCATTAGTCTTATACTTAATCTTTTCACAAATAGAGGAATATTCCTGCGAAGCTTATCGCGTCTACAATTGTCAAACTCTTGTTGTGGAAGAAACACCACATGTTGTTTTTGATGAAGCTGCTTTCAAGACTCCGCAGGTACAAGTAAATGCTGAAAGTATGAAAGCTGGATCTGAAAGTGTAATAGCCGTAAAAATCCGTATTTAGAAAAATTCAAATTCCGAAGGAGGAAATAAAATTTCTCGAGTATTTGTGATCAATAATATAATTATTGGTGAGGTAGTTATGATACGAAATAGTTTTTCGTTTAAGTCTTTTGGACTTATAATTAATTGATGGATTATTTTTCATGTGTACGAATACACATATCGTTAGTTGTCGATAAGTTCCCTCACACAATTAAGGTCTCGTTCGAAAATCGATCTCTAGTTTTATTAATCACGATTTTTAGTAGAAGAGAAATTTTTATTAATAGACCTTTTAATTAAGTGTTTAATCCTAAGCCATTATCAAACCTCTTATTTTTTTTTAGCCCAACTACAAGCCCAAGTCTATGAAGCCCATGAGAAATGGTTGGAATGAAGCCACGTTGACTACTCACTTTTTCACCATCCTTGCACCTCCTTTTCACCATTTGAAGATCATCCCCTCATTTTTACCAGAGAAGCAAAATGAGCGAGATAGAGGGCGAGCAAACATCAAGGAAATCGAGAGAGAGAGAGATATTAGAACAGGGGAGGGGCAGCCCCTGCTGCTGCTGCTCGACGGTGTTGGCTGCTGCGGCGAGATCACGATGAAGATGGCGTCGGTTGCGGAACGGCGGCAGTCCATGTGACTGCTGCTGCCGCGATGGTAGTGTCGGCGGTAAAGCGGCGGCGAAGCGACGAAATCTGAAGCTGGAGAGGGGCGGTTTTCCCTGCTCCTACACTTGCTGCTGCTGCCGCGACGGTGTTGATGACGGAGTTGGCGGCGATGCTGCGAAATCGGTGCCGAAATTGATGATGCGAAATTGGGGCTGCCTCGCGTCGACGATTTTAAATTGGTAGAGAGAGTGAGAGCGGCGCTGATTGAGGGAGGGAATGAAGTAGAAAAATCAGAAAAATTAGAGAGAGCTCCAAGTAGAACATGCAAGAACCGAATGTTCGAACTATCGCTCAAGCTTTGACCCTTCTTCAATTTTCGGTAAGTCTAACCTCCTCTCAACGTCTTGAGCATGAATGAAGGATTAGATTAAAGTATTGAAACTCTTATTGAAGTTCCATTTTCGTTCATAAGCATGAGAGTATCATACATGTTCTTGATTCTAAACAATTCTTGTTCCACATTCGAAATCATGTCCATTCGTGTATTGATTGATGATGATCCTTGTTTTTCCCTCATGTTCGAGCACTTCCAGCAACTGATTGTCCCTTGATCATAGTTGAATGTTGATTAAAACATGCTAGAGTCGAACCCATAAGTGTTGGTCACATTTTTGATTTGGACATTTTATCGAACAGTTGACGTGCACGTTTTGTTCAGCATTTTCGAACCCTTTCCAGAATCTATCTCATTTTGAGTCCTAAATGAAAGTTTTAGCTCATGTTCTCACTATCCGTAGCTAAAATTTCGTCTTGATCCGAGTTCATATGCATCAGTTATGACAAATTGAAATTCGCATCTCATTTCTTTTGAAATCAGGAAAACAGCCCACTTGCGGGCTAAACTGAGAACAACTCGTTTGAAATTCGACATTTATTCTTCTTCCATGTTGAAGTACGTTCCATTAGCGTTCTATACATATCTCGTTCACTTAAAACGGTGTTCGTATGAATTTACTATGAGTTTTCAAAGTTTGTATCTCCAATCTGGAAATTCCGACGAACAACTTCTGTTCCGTTTTTCCAACCACGTTTTGACCACTTTCCTTTGATCGAATGAAAAATAGTATAACTAGAAAGTTGTTCCTTGTTTTCTGAACTTCAGTTTTGATAGCTCATTCATAAAAATCCATTAAGAAACGAGTGAGAAATCATCACTCAAAGTTAGAACCAAGAATCGCTCAATCATTTCTGTATAACCAGGTGGGCGTTCTAACAAAGAAAATTATATTGTTGCTATAATGAAGCATGTTTTGAAAATAAAGCAAGTTGACTCAAAACCCTTTCATGCATAAAATGTTTTTGGTTTTATGTGTGATGCCTATCTGTGTTGGATTGCCAACGTTATATCGATCGAGCCTGAGTTAGACAAAGGTCGCTAGCCAGGTGATGTGTACACGAAGTCGTGACTGTGTGCTCCAGAGGTGGGCCGGTTATGCATGGAAACGTCCGGTGAGGTGGCCACCTTGCCGGCGTACTTACAGATATATGGAAGAAAATGGGGAGTGCACTCCAATTGTTTATGGAAATAAAGTGGTTTTAGTTACACAAGTATTTTGATAAAACCTTGTGATAACTGTGAAATGCATGATTGGTGATTATTTTACTAAAAATTATTTTTTGGGCATAACCTCACGGAGTACATCAAGTACTCAGCCCTGCTCGTATTTTTAAAAACTTGCAGGTTGAGCGAGGTGGCAAGGGCGGCAGTGTTGAGAGGAGATTCATTCATCTTTTGAATTTGGTTCAGAAAGAGATACATATCTTCATATATGTATCTATTTTGTTAAAGACTTCCGCTGTACGCTTCTATTATCGTATTTAGATAATTATGTTTAACTGGCTTCATGAACCAGTAAATCGAGAACTACTCTACTCGTATTCTTTCATGAACTTGAATAATGTTTGACTTTGCAAGGTTTCTTCTCTTGAATACTTGTATAACATTTAAGCCATGAGATTTTCTCGTTAACTTCGTTCATCTCTCAAGTTTCTATTGATCGAGT
Organism: Mentha longifolia; assembly: GCA_001642375.2. Taxonomy (NCBI): domain Eukaryota; kingdom Viridiplantae; phylum Streptophyta; class Magnoliopsida; order Lamiales; family Lamiaceae; genus Mentha; species Mentha longifolia. Next base: position 23,493,522 of record CM038114.1, on the reverse strand, counting down.
CTATTCAATTGTTCATTTTGCTAATTACTGAGTTACAAGTCGTTTTCCCTTTCTTTCCCACTTCTTATATCCAACCCCTAGTCACGGTTTCCCGTCTTAGCTATCCTTAGCAAAGTGTGGTCGTGACAGAAAGCGTATTGGAGTCTCCTAAAGCATCTTCCAGACCAATCACGCGCTCTGTCTCTAAACAAGTAGATTTGGTGGACGCTTCGATAGAGGAAGAAATTGAAGATGAAGTTGAAGCAATGGAACAGGATCTGAATAAGCTCTCTCTCGATAAGGGGGAACCAAACTCGAGAATAGTTGATCCTCTGACCTCATTGGTTCCAAACAGTGAGGAAGCTCCATCCAGTCCAGGCCCGGCCCTGAGGGTAGACAAGGGGGGCAAGGGCCTAGGGCCCATTGAAAAATGGGGCCCAATTTTTTTTTTTACAAATAGTAATATATTAGTATATGTAAAAAAATATATATATATATATTCCAGCCAAAATAATTTATTATTAAGGGTCCTCACTCATTCCAAAAGGCCCATAATTATAAATCAGCTTAATTTTATAAAAAAATGTTTAACACGTCATGTTCTGCAGAATTTGTATTTATTTTGTATTCTATTTCTTTGTATCTATTTTGACCTTAATTTTATTTATTTTATATCTATTTTGTATAATTGTATTGTACAATTTGTAGCTCATAACTAAATGAGATACACTCCCATCCCATCAGCCTATGATGATATCCGCTATCCCAAAATGGTGTAACAATGGTATTTCCAAAATTTAATTTCTACTAGTTTTATATTGTTTTAAAAAAAATAAATTAAAAATACTATAATTTAGTAAATCATAATACACATTTATAAGAAAAAAATGATTTTTTTTAAATTATATACTTTAGTTTTGAATTTATCAACTATAATATACTAATAAAGGTAAAATTAAATGCTAAAAAATAAATATAAACCCTAATGGGCATGGGTGAACCCTTAAAAATAATTATAAAATTAAACTAAATCATTATAAAATAAACTTATTGAAGAAAATGAACAAAATTAATAGAAATTGAATTTTGGAACACTATTGGGATACTATTTTGGGGATAGAGGATCTCAAGTCTATCAGCCTAGACTAATGGTGCGGTATACCTTCGTCACTCAATATAACATGGACCCTAAAATTGTGGGACTGTTAGGTTTTGGGTTAAAATTGATCGCATCGTGCGGCGGACTGCAAATAATTCTTTGTCTAACTAAATATTATAAATTCTTTCTCGAATTTGTTAAATATTTTTTTTATATAAGAAGGGCCCATATTTTTGATTTTGCCTAGGGCCCCGAGATTGTCAGAGCCGGCCCTGATCCAGTCCAGTGGTCTGTGATCAAGGGAACGGTAATGATCACACACCACGCTCCGAGTCAGATGATATGGAGGCTTTTAACCAGAAGAAGCTTTGGTTGAGGTATCATCCCCAAGAAGGTGTTCTAGGTGATCCCAGCCAGGGCGTCAGGACTTGAAGTACCTTATTTCATGGTGAGAGTTGCCTGTTTAGTTGCTTCCTAGCAAACACCGAGCCTTCATCGGTGGAGGACGCTCTAAATGATTCAAACTGGATAACTGCCATGGAAGATGAGCTAAATGAGTTTGCAAGGAATGACGTTTGGTACCTAGTGGATCGACCTTCTCATCAAAGCGTCATCAGTACCAAATGGGTCTTCAAGAATAAGACCGACGAAAGCGGCAACATAGTTCGCAACAAAGCTCGCTTGGTCGCAAAAGGATATTGCTAGGAGGAAGGCATCGATTTTGATGAAACCTTCGCTCCCGTTGCTCGTCTCGAAGCCATCAGGATGTTCCTTGCATATGCCGCATCCAAGAAGTTCAAAGTGTATCAAATGGATGTGAAGAGTGCCTTTCTCAATGGAGAATTGAAGGAGGAAGTGTACGTCGAATAGCCCCCAGGCTTTGAAAAGAGTGATCAAGTGTACCGGCTCATCAAAGCGGTGTATGGCCTCAAGCAGGCACCCAGAGCGTGGTACGAGACTCTTTCAAACTTCCTAGTTGAAAGCGGCTTTCAAAAAGGGAAGGTAGATCAAACCCTCTTCACGATCAACGGCGGTGAAGACATGCTATGGGTACAAATCTATGTCGATGATATCATCTTTGGCTCTCCAAATCAAATCTTGAGTGATAAATTTGCGGGGTTGATGAAGAGAAAATACAAGATGTCTATGATGGGGCTGATGACATGCTTTTTGGGATTGCAAGTAAAGCAAACGAGTCATGGAATCTTCATCAATCAAGCCAAGTACACTCGTGATATACTCACTAAGTTTGGTGTTCAAAATTGCAAAAGCGTCAAGATTCCAAAGAACACAAACTTCAAGATAGATCCAGACTTGGATGTCAAGTCAGTCAACGCTACGGATTACCGTATGTTGATTGGCTCTTTGCTATATCTTACAGCTAGCCGACCCGACATCACCTTTGCTGTAGGCGTCTGTGCTAGATTTCAAAGCAATCCAAAGCAAAGCCATTTGGAGGGAGCTAAGCGCATTCTTCGATACCTTAAAGGGACCATCAACTTAGGCCTTTGGTATCCGGCGGAAGATGATCTCACGCTTAGTGGCTACTTCGATGCCGATTTCGGTGGATGCAAAGTTGATAGGAAATCAACTAGTGGAACGTGTCAATTCATTGGCGACAAGTTGGTTTCATGGTTCTCAAAGAAACAAACTAGTGTTGCCACCTCTACCACCGAAGCGGAATACATGGTTGCGGGAAGCTGTTGTTCACAAATCCTTTGGCTAAAACAACAGTTGAAGGACTATAAAGTGGAATGTTCGGAGGTTCCAATTTATTGTGACAACACAAGCACAATTTCCATCACCCACAATCCCGTGCTTCATTCAAAATGTAAGCATATTGAAATTCGCCATCATTTTATTTGGGATCATGTGGAGAAGTAAGATGTTAAGGTGGAAAAGATTCCAACTGAGGATCAGAAAGCGGATATTCTCACCAAGCCGCTTCCACAAGCACGCTTCAACAAATTGTGTCTAGAACTAGGGTTGCTAGACCCTGGTGAGGAGAAGGTGGAGTAACGGTTGAGAAGGCAAAGCGTGTTCCCTACCTACTCTCACGCTTTCCTTTATGGGAAAAGTTTGTCAGGATCATTGGTTAAGGGGGAACCGGTCTTTGCAGGTAGTGTGAAAGAGAAGACTTTATCTCCCATTTTCATGGGATGATAATTAAACCGAAGGGATGGAGTTCCCTTTAGGAGCATCGACCTCTACACGCTTCCACAGCTTCTGTGAAAGCGCGGTTGAGTGCTCTTCCTTGATTAGTTAATCAAGGATGCTTGATCAAGGTTGTTACTCATACCACGGTATTCATAAAAACTTGTGCCGTCTTGTCAGAGCTGTGCACAAGTGATATCTTGTGGATCTCTTGAGAGTCCAGCTTTTAAGTTTAGAGCTTGGCACAATCTTGACGTTTCACTCCCAAAATTCTTAAAATCCTTTCTACTGAAGAAATATGAAAGCATTGAGTTGATAATCCTCTTCAAGTTAACATACGCGTACGTAATTTTTGGGACGTATTGTATGGAGTTGCTTGAATGATTTTCACTCAATTTTCCCACAAGCTTTCATGGTGGAAATGGAGCCAGAAGCGCAAAGCATGTTAAAGATCTTCACCACTGCTAATTGTGAAAGCCTCATTTGTTTTGAGTAATGTAAAGCTCCAACCTTACAAAGGTTAGTGTCTATTCTCGAGAATCTCGCTTCATGAAACTTGAGATAGCTTGCCATAGTAAGGAAGTGAATTCATAGATTTTAATGCATGAGGCAACTCATGTCATTCCATTAAAATCCATGAAGACACTCATCCCCAACCGGGTCCCTCGTGGATTTTGTAATCTCATATCTCATGTTATCGACTTCACGAGATAGACCTACCCGAGTAAGAGGACTTTGCATTATCTTCATCTCTCAACATAAGTAGAGCGCTTCCCCTACAGAGTTGACACTCTCTTTAAAAGATAGTCCAAAGCTATGTTTAAGGGGGAAGCACTTCTTCTTCGAGAGAAAGCGTCTTAGATGAGAACAGACGCTCTCACACTTCAAAGCGTGAACGTTCTGTTCCTCACCTGAAGCTTTAGCATCTGAGTACGTGGATCGTCAAAGCATGGTATCAGTCATTTACAATTTTGACTGACTAGTAAGTCTCCCTTTCGTGTCTTTCAATTTAAGTAAGTCAACGCAAAGCGTCTTCAAGAACCATGTGCGTGACCGACCGAAAATATTAAAGTGTTGATACAGACGCTTCCCGAACTAGACGCTCTTGTCTAATTTTCGAAGCGTGACAATCAGCCAAATTTTGAATATTTCTAGAAATTAGTCACTCATTAGTTTACTTATAAGCTATATATCTATAAAGCAAGATATCACTCGAGTATAGTTTGCGTGTGATATCTTTGCATTTAATGCAAAGACTGCTGCAGTTACAGGACTCAAGACACACTCGCGCGTGCTTCTCACTCGCACTACCGAACCACCAAAAACTTTTAATCTTGGCCGTCGGACGTTTCGAATTACTTTTTCCCTAACCGCACGATCAAATAACTGCCAAGCACGATCTATACACGATCAGAGCCACTCACTCTTTTTTCAGAACGTGATCTTAGCCACTCACTAAGACACGTCGCCCCACTAACCTTTTAATACTCGTTATACTTATTATCTATGCATATATTAGAACTTCTTCACTCATCACTTTCATTATACATCATTTTTGCCATTTCTGCAAATTCTTCAAGTTCTACAACTCATAGAACTTCTCTCTCTACTGCACATCTTATTTCTTTTTCCACAGAAATTCAAAATGGTTAATGCAAAATGGCAACCTGCTCCTAGAAGCCGCTACAGAGAATTTGTATTTACGGAGGCTCACGTCGATCGTGATTTACTGACCGATGGCGGAATCATCAAGAGAGCAATCCTCAATTCCGGCCTGGAAAATCTTCTTTTCCAACATCCCAAGTACATTAATCCGGTAGGGGTGGTCGAGTTCTTCTCCAACTTGAACTCGGAAACCCAAACTACCAAAATCTCACTGCAACAGTTCGATGAACAAGGCTTGGTTCGATCTGTGGCAACCGAAACCCTAGAGCTCGATGCTCTATTCGAGGATTCTGTCCCCATTCCTAACTCTGGGAAAGATCCGGAGTCTGCTGGAGATCCGGATATCCAGAAGGAGTTCAGCGCTTCTCATCGGATCCACGCACCATCTTCATCCGCAAGCAGTCGAAGGCAACATCGTTTCGACCACCCTTCGACAACATGATTAACATTGTGACAAAGTGCCTACTTTGTCACACCGGTAGCTGGTCCACCATCACGTAATAGAAGATTCGTCTTCTGTCGGCGCTCTGTGATACTGTGATCAACCGTACGCTTTACAACTGGAGAGCGTGGTTTGTGAAGCAGTTGGTTGAGGCCAGCAAAGCCGTTCGAGAAGTGACGGACGGGGAACACAAAGGCCAACTTGAGTTTCTTGGCAAACTCAAGTATGGAATGAAGATATCCTATTTCTTGGAGGCGTCCTGGGCAGCTCAAGAATGGCTCGTGGAAAGCAAGTACACTCATGTGCTTTTTATGAAGGCGTTTCCAGGCGACGAGTTTGGAGTTGTCGCCCCTCCCGCTTCAGATATTGAATATACCAGTGCCGAAGCGCTGATATTAAAGGAGGGGGAGGAGAAGAGAAGGAAGAAGGGTCGAAAAGGCCCAAAGAAGCCAAATCGCCGTCGTGTGTCAGAAAAATCAGTCCCTTCCATGGCAGGGAAGCGTGGACTGATAGATGAAGATGACGAGGAAAGCGCCGCTTCCTCCTACAACGCTTCAGACTCCGACGAGACTTTAAGTCAGGATCTGGAAGCCGGTGCCCTAGCTGCACAAGATGAAGGAGAGGAAGTTAAAGTGCCAGGAGAGGATGTTGATCGCATCGGCGCTCTCCACGTCACTGACGAAGCGTCCAGCTCATCAGCAGACGAGGAATTCCAAGTTGACAAGCCCCCGCCTCAATCTCCCAGAGCGTCCAGTCCAGTAATGTGGACTGTTGACAGAGAGCTCCAGTGGGCTGAAGAGGAAATAAGGGAATTCTTTGGAGAATTCTCTCTACCTCCATCCGTGTTGGAGGTTACTTCACGCTTCTTGAAGTACATCCGAAGCCGCGGCACCAATGTGTACAAAATTTGCCAATTGGTGCGGGCTAACGACCCCAAAGCACTAGTCGAGGAGGAGGCCTCGATCCTTAGCAGCTTTGAGTTGGAACGCTTCGACGACCTGATCGATGAGCCAGAAGTGTAGAGGCGCATCGAGAGGAAGGTCCATGAGCTTGTTCCCTCCTACACACCCACTCCATTAACACCAGCTGGCGCACCTGTCAGTGTGTTTGAAGAACGACTCTCGGTTCTTCAAACCGCTCACGACAAAGTGGAGCGTGAGTGCGCACATCTGAAGAGTGAAATAAAGGAGAAAGAGAGCCAGCTTTCTAAAGCTGAGGAGGAGAAGAAGCAGGTGGATGACGAGCTTTCAACTGCTACCACAGAGTTGATAGCACTGAAGGAGGAGATGGTGAAGAAATAAGAGGAGCTCTCCACTGCTACCAAAGCATTGGAAGAATTAAAGGTGAAATCAGCGGCTGTGGAGTTGCAGTTGGCTGAGGAGAGAGAGCACGTAGAATTAGCTCATGATGAGCTTTCAACCGTTAAGGCACAGCTTCTGGAAATTCCAGCCTTACGTTCGGAAGTGCTGAAGCTATCTATAGGGTTGGATGACAGGGAGCGTGTCCACAGAGAGCTCGAAGTTGTCAAAGCTGAACTCTCCACGACCATTGACAAGGTCGCTCAACTGGAGAGAGAGCTTAAAGCGGCAAAAGCAAAAAAATTCGAAGTCGCCTCTGTCACCCAACAGCTCAATGCAAAGCTAGAATCCGTGGAGAGGAAACTCGCGGATTCTGAAAAACAAAGGAAGCAGGCAGTGGCCATGTTGGGCCAAGCAGCGGCTGGAGCGCAAAGCGGATCGAGTCAGGTTGTGTCAACCACTGCACTGGAAGGCATCTCCAACAAAATAGAGGCGCTAGCGGCCTTCGTCCAATTTGAGTTCCGTGTGTATCACGCAACACTGGAACGGTTGGTTATTCTGACCAATGCGCGCTTTCCAGCTCCAATCCTTTCAGCACAAGTCCTAGGCGCTCTACTTGCACAAGATTTATTGAAGCCTAATCAGCCGAACATCACTCTGCCAGGAGCCGCCAGCCAAAGCGCCAACGTACAGTGCACTCCCTCCAAGCCCATTTTTGATGCTGCCAAAAAAGGGGAAGCGACTGGGACGCCAAGTGGTCAATCCACATCAGTCAAGGCCAAAGAGGACGCTTCCAAGAAAGTAGAAGCACAGAAGGAAGGAGAAGCGGAGAAGCTGGTGATCATCTTGGATGAGCCAATCAATGCCGCTCCCCTTCAAGTAGTGTCAGCAGCGCCACAGAAAGAAAAGGAGAAGCGCAAGAAGAAAGGGCCTGCTGACACCAACCCCAAGAAAAAGCTGAAACTGACTCCCGCAACGATGACCAAGGAGGCTGAAGCACAACGCGAATTCCAAGAGGAGTTGGATGCGATTTTGGTGCACAAAATGAATTTCCACCTCCGAAGGTATCTGTTGAAGTACACTCCGACCAACGCCGCTGAAAAGGAATGCCTGGAAGTGATGGCAAAGTATAAAGCGGTGTCGGAGTGCAGGGATGAAGTTTTTAATGAAGAGGTGGTGACCGACTCAGACAAAGCGCTTCATCTATTGAAGATGGAAGCGCTTGAAGGGAAGAGAATTTTCGTCGAGAGCCTGCGAATAGTCGATTTTGAAAAATGCAGGAAGCAGTTGTTTGCCAGGGACGAACTCGATAGAAAGAAGCTGAGGGATGAGGCTCCTAATGCTAAATTTGTTGATGAGATTATTCCAGCTAACCTCAAGGAGGAGTGGAATGATGTCAAAGTGAAGTTTGTCAAACGCTTCTATTACTGGCAAGGCTTTCACACTGAGTACGCCATGGATTGCTTCATTGCATACATGGATCATTGCAAAGCCTCTCTCTTCAACAAAATTTTGGAGTTGGCAGACGGAGTAACTCTCAAACCGCCAAAGAAAGAGAGCTACAAACTTCCACTCATTGGAGGCGCTATTCCTAATGAGGAAGCAATCAGAAAGGAGATCGAGGAATGTGCAGAATGGCTTGAACAGTTCCTCGAAAACGCTTCAAATAGATGTTCATTATATTTGTACTCACTTCATCATCTCACTAATACAATGACATCTTTTACTGCTTTAAGACAATTTCTCATTGTCTTTATTTATTTATACGCTTTCAGTTAACTGCCTATAACTGCATTGATATTGCATTTTTGCCTAACCCACTCTAATTCTTATACTTAACCTAGAAGTCTCTAGATTTGTGTAAGCACTTGACGTCGGGTTTTGGCATCATCAAAAAGGGGGAAATTGTTGGGATATAATGTTAAGGGGGAACTTGAATCAAGTTAAAATAAACAACTTGTTTTGATTCGATTCCAAAACCCTTTTTAGAATATTTCTCTTATTATTTTTGATAAACTAGACAAGTCTCTCTTAGACAAGCTTACATGTTATGAAGCTTCTCTTTTAGTCTAGAAGCGCCAAAGATGAAGCAGTCAGAGTTCGCGAAGCAAAAGGAAGTGAAGTGGCTCCAACAGTGAAAGCGTCAGCAGTGAAGTTTTGACAAAGCGTCTAGGAGACGCTTCAGATAAAGACGCTAAAAGCGGGCTTCCAATCAGTGGAAGCGAAGCGCTCTCAAGTCAGCTCACCCAAAGCGTCTCTGATATAGAGCTGAAATCAAAGCGTCAATCAGTGCAAGTGTGACAAGTTTGACTCACAGAATCCAAGTTTGAATTTCAAACTCTCGGATGTCTGACATCTCACAGAATGAAGCCTACGTGTCATCACACTATTGCACAATGGAAATGGCTACAGTCCGAGAAGTCAAAGTTAGGTAAAGGCGGACATCCCTTCCTGACTCTTGTAGGCTGACACGCCGAATAATAAGGAACACACAACCTTTTCTCTCTCTACGGGAAGTAAGGTTCCTTACTATAAATAGAAGGAGTTGCACACACACTAAAAAAAGAACGCACGCACAAACGATTCAAGCATTCACATTTGCAAGAACTCAAGCAAATTTCCTTCTAGTACTTAGTTCTTCCAAAGCGCTTCACTTTAGTGTGTCCTTAAGAACTTGTTTCTTAAGTATTGCAACTACCTCACTTTCTAGGTTCAATCTCTTATATCCATAGCCTAGACTCTTGAGAATCCTTATTCCTTACTTGTGAGTTCATTGTAAAGGATTCTCATACTTACAAAAATCCAAAACCCCAAAACCCAATTCTAAAGTGAATAGATTGAGTTGTAAGGTTATCGAGCTTTTGTGAAAGAGTGTTGTTGTTGTAAGGTTTCTCGAGAGCCAGTAAAATCTTTGAGGATTCAAGTACAAGTTTGTTATTTGCCTTGAATCACTTCCCCTTGGAAGTATAAAACAAGGAGTACCGAGTGAAGGTATTCATCCCGTCGAGGATAGAGTGGACGTAGGAGAGGTGCTCCGAACCACTATAAATTGTTTGTCTTTTTATATTAAGTTATTTATTGCTTTGATTACTCGCATACACACACTCACCTTTTTAACATTAACAAGGTTTTAATTTACAAGATAAACTTTAAAGACTCACCACATTCCGCACAGTATCACACGAGCGAGAGGCTTTGAACGCTTCACTTAGCTTCAAAGTGTCTACTCGTCTAAAAAGCTGAAAATCGCAAGAGAAGTTTAACACTTCTCTACACACGTCACCCCCCCCCCCCTCTACGTGTGTAAGCGTCTTTCGGGACCAATAATTTCTCTTTTATTTGTTGGATATAAAAGGTTTGATCCTATTTTTCTTATTAGATTGAAATATAGTATGCAGCCTGTACTGATTAGGTTGACACTTAGTTGATCTATGACTGTAATGCCCCGTATTTTCCTAACTATCATTAGGAGTATATTACGACGCTAAAAGGGAATTAGGATTTAATTCGATCCCCTAATTATTATATTACTTATTGGAATCTTTGGAATCTAAGTCGATTTCCTAATTGTTACATTACTTCAAGCAAGTAGCAGTTTAATTGCTAGTCGTTTTATTAAACGGTTAAATGCTCGATTGGAAGATTCAGCTAAGTACTAAATTAGTGTCGAATTTTAGTGATTAAAAACAATCAACGTGAATGCCGATTAATTATCCACGAGGATAAGTAGTGAACAATAAGATCGGGCTAATCCATAGTCGTTTGGGCTGAAGCCCATTAATTAATTCTATTGGGTCGAAGCCCATTAACAATTCACTTAGTTAAAGCCCATTAGCCATACGGATTAATGGATCGAACCCAATTAGTAAGAAAGAAAGAGACCAAGAACTTTTCTACTAAAGAAGACATTATATATATATATATATATATACCTAGGCGTATGAAAGAGTTTGATTAAGCTTTCTTTCTTAAAGAATTATTAGACTATTACAAGTACAACATCAACTCAAATCTTGTCCCCAAGAATCACTATTAACCAAGGGTATTAACTAAGGAAACATGCAACTTAAAGGGATTACACGGCTCCCTTTCAAATCAAGAATAACATGCAGCAAATCAATCCCTTAGCCACCAATCAATCACCTCCAGTTCCAGCAATTCCCTACAGAATCAGCTCTACAGCAGCTTCATGGAGCTTCCAAAATCTGAAAAAGGAAGGGAGATAATCAGCCCAAAGATTTAGAAGACTCAATTATCCAAAGTATAACACATTGTCCAGACCATTAACTAGTTAAAAGGAGGATAAAATCCTAGTATAAATATGTCTCCCTTGCAGCCATTTTCCCCTTTACACTTCACCCAATTTCTGAAGCCTTGCAAGCAGAATAGAGAGAGCGAGAGCTTGAGTGAGAAGGGAAGAAGGAGAAGAAGGAAGAGGAGGAGAAGTAGCTAGCAACTACAACCCTTCTACTTCTAGGTAACCACCAAGAACTCATGATCATTTACTATCTTCCCTTAAGCATGAACCAACAATTTTCAGCCTAAGAACAACTTAAACCTTTCGAAAGCCTAGACCTTGCAAGCATGTTATTTTCCTCAACTAAGAAATAAACCACCACATGATTAGTTATACATCAACAAACATAAGTTAATAGAACTGCAGCCTATGTGCAAGTGTTACAATTCTCTTCAGAATTGAACTTATCCTCTTAAACAATAGTTGATTCATAAAACTTACGACTAACAAACCATAACAACTATAATGAAACTTGATTCAAGCTAACTCAGCTAATAACCATAGCAACACAATTAATCCTAAAAGTCTAGAACTATGAACAACTTAGGAACTAAGAAAATGCGAATAGAGATTCGGAATAATCGAACCTCATCGAGGCTCGAAGCCTCGACGGCGAGGAAGCTGAGCGAAGACGAGCATGGCGACAAGCAGCAGCGTGTAGAGGTTTGTCAAAGCGGCGCAATCGCCGCCGTCGCATCACCGGACCTGCAACAAAGATGAGAGAAATCAGTTTTAATCATTAATCAATAATCGAACTTCTTCGTCATAAACAAAACAAGAGAAGGAGAAATTCGAGATTTAAAACCGAAAGGGGCAAATCTCCCCTAGTTCCGAGAACTAGGGATTTTGATGTTGGGTTTTAACCCATAGAGAGAGAAAGAGCAGCGGACTGCTGCGGGAGTTGCAGCCGGTCAATCGAGGGCCTCCGAACCGAAAATAAAATCTCAACGAAGATGAACCGCGTCGAGATCAAATCGAGAGAGAGAGAGACGGATGCCCTCCCAGCGCGGCGCCATCTCACCGCCGCAACCAAAGAAGCAACCCGGAAGCATAAAACGGTAAGATTTCAGCCGGAGATCGACGAGAGGGATCGGCGCATGTTCAGCCCTAATTTTTCGAATTAGGGATTTGTTCCCTAGTTCGAATCGAAGGAAGTAATCCGGGAGCGACGATGACCATAAATTAAGACGCCGCTCAAAGATAAGTGCCGGAGAAGGTGATCGACAATCGTAAGGAAGAAGAAGAATCGCGAGAAAGAAGAAGTAGAGAGAGAGAGATGAATGTCGGGCAAATGTAGAAAGGGGGGGGGGGGTGATGTTCAATCCCTATTTTTCATCCTTTCTTTTCCTTTTTCCTTTGAACTGTTTTAGTCAATGGGTCGGGACAACAGTGGGTCCAGGTCACGGGTCAAAACTCGGCCGGATTAGAGGTACTGGGCCGGATTAAGTGGGCCGGCTCTCATTGGATGAATTGGGCCGGGATGAATTAATCTACGAGAGCCGATTCCAAATTTAATTACGAATCGGGATATGACGAATTAAATCACACACTAACCGTATTATTATTATTATTATTATTATTATTATTATTATTATTATTATATTATTCGTAAGAATTATTTTGCGATTAAAAGAACTAACTTAAGATAAGATTAATTAATTAGAATAATCAATTACACAATGACAATAGTAATTTAAAATTCTTAAAGAATTATTTTCTTAATTAACTTGTAGTAACAAGTTGATTAAATTAGAAGTTATCTTAGCCTCCGATTAATTAATTAAACTAATTAATTATCGGGAAGCTTCTCGATTAATTATTTCTAAGATAAGCAATAAATCAATTGTTGATTTATTAAGAAACATTCCGTATACACCGTTCATATAACGGAATTTATTACTCGAGTAGGTAACAGTAACCACGTTACTGAAATTAGTATAACCTCCGATTGAACCAATCACCTGCGATCTTAGATAAGATTTTACTCGTTAAACTACGAACCTTACCTCGATTTTTCAATTGAAGGACGCGCGAAGGAGGGTGAGTAGCGGAGACGAAGAACGATCAATAAAGGACAAGAGGAAGAGTGAGGTGGGCTTTCTATAAAACAAAAGCATGTTTTATTAGATGTTAGCTCTTTTATAATTGTCATGTCATAAATGTTTTCAGTTTTGTATGATGCCTATCTGTGAATGGTGAAATGCCAATTTAAGAATCGAATTCGGGTCCCTGTGTGATCAGAAAATCATACTTGGACTAGTGTACACATTGGTCGTGTCACTCAGCGTGGTGACCGATCGCGTGACCGAGTGAGGTGGCCAACTCCTCGGGCACAACCAACTCAGATATGGTAGATTACACATGAAGAGACTGCGCAGTCGCTTTCAAGAAAATAAATGTTTTTGTGAACATAGGCATTTTAAAGAAAAACCATATGATTCACTAAGTGATGGCTTGACAATAAATAAATGATTTTGGGCATGTGTCCACTGAGTACTCCGTACTCACGCCTTGTACATTATTTCCAATGTGCAGGTTGAGCAGTGTTGAAGCGAAGTGACCAGCGAAGATTTTGTCAAGAATAAATTAGAAGAAATAACTCTTGGTAGCATATGTCTCCATACATATGTTGAACACCTTTCCGCTGCGTACACTCTTAAATTTCTCTTCAATTTGGTTGTACTAAGTCTGAATCATGACATCTATTTCCATGCGAAAAACCATCATTAATGTTATCTCTATTATATGAAATCTTGTCCCAAGTTAATGAGTCGATTAGTTGTTAACCCTTCTTTATTCCCGAATTTACTTCATATTACCCATAGTCACGATTTATACCAAACTGAGCTATCGATTAGCAAAGTGCGGTCGTCACAGAGTGGTATCAGAGCACTAGGTTGCTCTGAAACCCAAGAGTCTTCTTCCAAAAGTCTAGACTTGAATCGCTACACCAAGTAAAGTCCTTGTCAAAATCTCGTCACTTCGACTCGACACGCTCAACGAGGTAAAGAGAAAACTGTTTTCTTAAATTATTTACATTGGAAGTCTTTCCTTATGGGAAGAACTTAGCAGAACCTAGTTCCTTATCACTAGAAAGAACAGTGAACTCCTTTAGAGAACATAGTTGCTTGAACACTTACTTTAAGGAGAAAGCTTGAGCTTAAGCGAGAAAATGAAAATATTTTGTCCCATTCAAGCAAGGGAGAAGTAAGAAGTAATACGAGATGCAAAGAGAGTCGCTGCTTGAAGTACCATGGAAGTCGAGATGAATTCGTGGAACGATCGTTATCTTTTGCCAATGCATTCGTTCAAACAAGGCTGCTAATGCCTTAAATTTAGCATACCTTGTGGCGAAATAAAATAAGTCCACTCTACTTCGATCATGTTACCGCGTGACCGAAATAAGAAAAACAAGTTACATAGATTGTATAACGAGCTAAGTAAATGTTACGTACGCGATAAGGACGTAGATATCCCTATCATTTCATTCTATATATGTATATATACGCATTTGTTATCAAAACCTGACTAGAACCATATTTCGTGTAGGATGGCACACGTAGTGTATACCCACCGGAGACCTCTTCGCCCGAGAGCTACACCGGAGGAGTTCATACGCTACTACCAGACTTATCGCATGTGTCATGGTGATGACATAGGCCAGTTCTTGGCTACCACCGACTATGGAGAGATGCCCATGCTCACGGAGTCTCCGAGATTGAGGGGATTCGTCGACTGGTTCCACTGATGCCGGATAACTGGCAGGACTGGGTCCAGGATTTGGAGCTGATGCACACTTACAGGCACCGCATTAGTCTCGAGACTACATGAGACTACTTCGGTTTCATCGACGTGCTACAACGTACATTTACCCGCAACGGGATGCCACAACTAGGACCATACCTCTGTCACAGAGCGTACCCACCACTACCCGGTACTCCCCCAGAGACTCTACCTCCACCGAGCTCCCCTCTACCCGAGCTTCCACCCCTATCGAGCTCATCCCCATCGGTGATTCCATCTCCACCGAGATCGCCCCCACCGTTGGCTGCTCCTCCTGCATCGTCCATCTTGGGACGATGGGCTAGAGAGGATTCGGAGGATGAGCCCCCTCGAGTTCGGGCGAGAGTCGCCCCGGAGCTGCATATTGAGGCCACCTCATCTGGAGGTAGTAGCTCGGCTGATACCGCTACCATGGATCGACTCGTGGGACTCACACAGGACCCACCATTGTGGAGTAGCGATCGGGGGAAAGCCTCGATGATTGATGAGAGCGATGGGGAGCGAGAGCGACAGGAGGAGGAATGACACCGTTGGAATGACGATTTTAGGCGTAAGATCAGAGGATGGAGGCACGAGTTGGAGGAGGAGAGGAGAGGTGACACGGAGAGAGAGCAGAGGAGGAGGCAGATGGACGAGGAGTTTGAGCATCGCACAAGGCAGATAACGGAGGAGCACGAGCGCCGCATGAGGCAGATCGAGGAGGAGAGTTTGAGGCGTAGGGCCGAGTATCGCGCTGGACATGAGAGGATACTACGCCGTGTGGATGCGCTCATAGAGCCCGAGCCTGAGGCGGAGCCTGTAGCGGCACACTTGGAGGATGATGAGGAGGACGATGAGCTAGATGGATATCCATATGTGCATGGTGAGGATGGTGATGGAGAGGAGGATTCGGACTCCGACTCCGACGATGGAGAGGTAGGTCTTGAGTTTGTTCTGGGAGATGATGAGGAGGATCCGGAGGAGGACCCCGAGGAGGAGGGACTTCCGATTGATCTCGATGAGGAGGATGACCCTGAGGAGGGTGGACATCTGATCGATCTGGATAATGATGAGGACGACTTTGATGTTGGCGCTTTCCTAGCAGATCCCGACCCCGACTCGGACCACAGTACAGTAGACGATGAGTGATTATCTATGTAACTTTTGTATTAGTCAGTAACGGTGCTTAGTAACCCGTCCTGACCCTATTATTATGTAGTAGCTAGTCGGAAACGCGATGACGTTCCGAGATGATGATGTATTATCTAGTACGGAAGCATCATGTACCGTGACTAAGATCATTTTGTACCAAACATTATTGTACTAAAAGTCCTCAATGAGGCAATTTTCCTTATATATATATATATATGATGTGTATTGTAGTTTACTTCTCCGTATACAAGAATCGCCATCATTTACCAACCAAAAGGAAATAAGAACGATTATACCAATTTCATGTAGAATACGAAGGAATAAACGTTATATATTTATGAATGTATATGTATATGTACATGCTTTTGAAAGTTAGACTTAACAAATGTCATTTTAGCAGAATGCCGCCAAGACGCAGAGTTGGACGTCCCCGAAGGGCACCTGTAGCTGAATCTGTAAACCATGATGATGGTACTCATGGGAATAACGACCCACCTCCACCCCCACCTGAAAGGAGAATCAAGGAACTGTTCCTTAGGCAGAACCCACCTGTGTTTAGTGGAGTAGGAGACCCAGCAGAAGCTGAAATCTGGGTAAGAGCTATGGAACGCATATTCAACTTTATACGATGCACTAATCAGGAACGCTTGACTTGCGTGTCCTTCCAACTATCTGGATCTGCCGATTTCTGGTGGGAGGCACGTCGAAAAACAATGACTCCTGAACAGCTAGAGAACCTTACCTGGGATTAATTCAAGACTGGAATATACGACAAGTATATTCCCAAAAGTTACCGCAAGAAGAAAGAAAATGAATTTTACCATCTAAAGCAAGGGAAGATGACAGTGACTGAATATGATAGGGTTTTCTGTGACATGTCTCGCTTCGCACCTGATCAGGTAGATACCGACGAGAAGATAGCTGAAAAATTATGTGCCGGTCTGAGGCACGAGATTAGGATGACGCTCGCAAGCCACGGAGGTCTGTCATACACTGAGTCCTTAGGAAGAGCACTCGACATTGAGGCAGCAATGCCCGGAGATAAGCCCGTATCTGCTCTGACACCAGCACCTACTCACTCTCACCCACAACACGATAAGGGAAAGCGAAAGTGGGAAAATAATCATGGAAATCGAAGCGAGAAGAGGCCATGGCAAGGACAGCCACACACTCAGAGTATTGAAAAGCAAGCTGCTCTGACACCACCAGGGAACGCTCCATCGAAATACGCTTTGTGCCCCAAGTGCAATAAGAACCACAGAGGAGTCTGCCGGGCTGGAAGCGATTGTTGCTATGCTTGCGGACAAAAAGGGCACTACGCGTACAACTGCCCCAAGAAGCAGCAAGGAGGGGGATCGAGGTCGAGTCAATCTGGCCAAAACCAACAACTCCGAGCAATTCAAGCTCAGCAATGGCCGCCGTAACAATTTCTCCCACCGTCACCCCCACTACCGCCACAGCATCAGCAATTTCGTCAACACCAGTACCAACAGCAACAAAACGCGAAGGCATTCGCGATGAAGTAGAAGCAGCCCGCGAAGAATCAAGGGAACTAAGGAAATCTGGCAGGTATGGGCATACTCCACGATATACCTGTAATAGTTTTGTTTGATACGGGCGCTTCGCATTCCTTTATTGCAACAGCATGCGTAGAAAATCTAAGTTTGAGAACGGAACCAATAGGAGTAGAGATGTGTATTACATCTCCTGTAGGAGGAAACCTTTCTCTTATGCACCGTTGCTCGAACTTAGAATTGAACTTAGGTCCACACAAACTCCTAATGAACAATTTGAGCATCATGCCAATGAAGGATGTTGACATAATCTTAGGAATGGACTGGCTAGCTGAAAACTACGCCACTATCCTCTGTAAGGAAAGACAGATCTCTTTTCAAGTACCTGGTAGACAACCGACAACCTTCCATGGAATCTCTTTGAATAAACGAAAGTCGATAATTTCCGTCCTTCAAGCAGCAACCCTGATAAGGAAAAGATACCCGGCTTACCTCGTTTACCTAAACGAGGAACCAAAGGATGAAAAAGATAAGAAAATTGGGGATGTTAATATCGTTCGTGAATTCCCAGATGTCTTCCCAGA
Organism: Mentha longifolia; assembly: GCA_001642375.2. Lineage (NCBI taxonomy): Eukaryota > Viridiplantae > Streptophyta > Magnoliopsida > Lamiales > Lamiaceae > Mentha > Mentha longifolia. The sequence goes on along the minus strand of CM038114.1, from coordinate 23,475,576 downwards.
CGTATTACCAGGACTACCACCTGATAGGAAAATAGAATTCACCATCGATTTGGAACCTAAATCAGCCCTGATATCCAAAGCATCATATAGGATGGCCCCTAAGGAACTGGAGGAACTCAAGGTACAACTCCAAGAGCTACTGGATCTAGGTTTTATCAGACCTAGCGTATCACCATGGGGAGCACCCGTGTTGTTTGTAAAGAAGAAGGATGTATCTATGAGGATATGCATAGACTATCGAGAATTGAACAAGCTAACCCTCAAGAATAAATACCCATTACCTTGAATCGATGATCTGTTCGACCAACTTAAGGGGGCTAGTGTGTTCTCGAAGATAGATCTGAGATCGGGTTATCATCAACTGAAGATTCGACCAGAGGACATACCCAAGATAGCGTTTCGAACTAGATATGGTCATTACAAATTCGTAGTCGTACCGTTCGGTTTGACTAACGCGCCAGCGGTATTCATGGATCTCATGAATAGAGTGTTTCACCCTTACTTAGACAAATTCGTCTTAGTTTTCATAGATGATGTTCTGATTTATTCGAAGAATAAACAAGAACATGAGGAACACTTGAGAGCAGTACTAAGAACCTTAAGAATAGAGAAACTCTATGCCAAATTCAGCAAGTGTGAGTTTTGGCTTAGGGAAGTGGCATTTTTAGGGCATATTGTATCAGCTGAGGGAATTAAAGTAGACCCTGCAAAGGTAGAAGCAGTACAGAGCTGGAAATCTCCATCGACACCAAATGAGATCCGAAGTTTCTTAGGATTGGTGGGCTACTATCGAAGATTCATCGAAGGATTTTCCAAGATAGCAAGCTCAATGACGCAATTACTAAGAAAAGGGATCAAGTACGCGTGGATGCCGGAATGCGAGGCAAACTTCCAACAGTTGAAGGGGAAACTAACGACCGCCCCAATTCTGGCAGTTCCAGATCCGGACAAAGAGTACGTCGTTTACACTGATGCTTCTAAGAACGGATTGGGTTGTGTTCTAATGCAAGAGGGGAAGGTAATAGCTTATGCTTCGCGACAGCTTAGACCACATGAGCTTAATTACCCAACCCACGACTTAGAACTGGCAGCAGTCGTGCATGCCCTGAAAATCTGGAGACACCACCTCTACGGAGTTAGGTGTGAGATCTTCACAGACCACAAGAGTCTCAAATACTTTTTCGAGCAAAGAGACCTTAACATGAGGCAGCGAAGGTGGCTCGAATTGGTAAAGGACTACGATTGCGGAATCAACTACCATCCGGGCAAAGCCAACGTCGTAGCAGACGCTTTGAGTCGCAAAACACAATCGAAAGTTGCACTTCTTTTGACCAAAGAAAAAAAACTCATTCAAGAGTTTGGCAAGATGAGTTTGGAGATCGTGCCACCACCTGAGACAGTAGAAGGGATTATCGCCACTCTGACTCTGGAACCCGACTTGAGAAGTCGAATCCTGGAGGCTCAGAGGACAGATGAAACGCTAGAAAAGATACGCTTGAAGATAAGAATAGGGGAACCTGGAGGTTATCACGAAGAAGCCGACAATGCAATTACGGTCGAAGGGAGGTTGTGCATCCCGCACAATGAAGAACTTAGAAACGAGATTATGAGTGAAGCCCATGACACACCGTATACCGCTCACCCTGGGAGTACAAAGATGTACCAAGATTTGAGGAAGAAATTCTGGTGGGACGGAATGAAGAAGGACATAGCATCGTTTGTCGGAAGATGTTTAGCTTGTCAACAAGTGAAAGCTTTACACCAAAGACCTTATGGCAAGTTGCAACCCCTAGCAATTCCTGAATGGAAATGGGAGCATATCGCCATGGACTTTGTGACAAGACTACCAAAATCGAGATGAGGAAATACAGCCATCTGGATGATTATAGATCGATTGACAAAGAGCGCTCACTTTATTCTGATTCCAATAACTCACGGATCGGAAAAGTTAGCTCAGTTGTATGTTCGTGAGATAGTACGCCTTCATGGAGTACCTATCTCAATCACCTCAGATCGAGATTCGAAGTTCACCTCTAGATTTTGGATGAGTTTGCAAAGGGAATTGGGAACCAGACTAAATTTTAGTACTGCCTTTCACCCTCAGACAGATAGGCAGTCAGAGAGGACCATATAGACCCTGGAGGACATGTTAAGGACGGTAGTACTCGATCGAGGTGGTCATTGGGAACCAATATTACCACTTATCGAATTTGCCTACAACAATAGCTACCAAGCGACCATAGATATGGCGCCGTATGAAGCATTGTATGGGAAAAAGTGTAGATCACCACTTTATTGGGATGAAGTGGGTAAAAGAAGACTGTTAGGCACTGACGCGATTGGTGAAATGGTCGAAACCATACGTCAAATTAGAGAAATGATAAAAGAGGCCCAAGATAGACAAAAGTCGTATGCCGACAATCGTTGAACTGAGATACAATTTGAAATAGGAGATAAGGTGTTTCTAAAGGTATCTCCTTCTAAGGGGATAATGAGATTTGGAGTCAAGGGGAAATTAAGGCCTCGTTTCATCGGACCTTATGAAATTTTGGAAAAGATAGGCCCAGTAGCATATAGGCTAGCGCTGCCACCAAGCCTAGGGAACGTACACAACTTCTTCCATGTTTCACAACTTAGGAAATACGTGTACGACCCAAAACATGTTATTCACCAAGATGAAATAACCCTGAATTCAGACTTGAGTTATGAGAATAGACCGGAAGCGATTCTGGACAGAAAGGTTTAGCAACTCAGAAACAAGTCGATCACCTCAGTGAAAGTTTTGTGGAAACACCACGGTCAAGAAGAAGCAACGTGGGAACTCGAAGATAAGATGAAGGAAAAATACGCCGAGCTTTTCATTTGAGGTATGCAAATTTCGGGACAAAATTTTTTTTAAGAGGGGGAGGATGTAATGCCCCGTATTTTCCTAACTATCATTAAGAGTATATTACGACGCTAAAAGGGAATTAGGATTTAATTCGATCCCCTAATTATTATATTACTTATTGGAATCTTTGGAATCTAAGTCGATTTCCTAATTGTTACATTACTTCAAGCAAGTAGCAATTTAATTGCTAGTCGTTTTATTAAACGGTTAAATGCTCGATTGGAAGATTCAGCTAAGTACTAAATTAGAGTTGAATTTTCGTAATTAAAAACAATCAACGCGAATGCCGATTAATTATCCACGAGGATAAGTAGTGAACAATAAGATCGGGCTAAGCCATAGTCGTTTGGGCTGAAGCCCATTAATTAATTATATTGGGTCGAAGCCCATTAACAATTCACTTAGTTAAAGCCCATTAGCCATACGGATTAATGGATCGAACCCAATTAGTAAGAAAGAAAGAGACCAAGAACTTTTCTACTAAAGAAAACATTATATATATATATATATATATATATATACAGAACTGATATGCTAGGCGTTACTATGTAGGCGACTCTGGGCGACATGCTGACGCGGACGAATTTTTAATAGTTTTTAATATTTATTGGGACCCACTTCATTTTTACTTTTCTCCATCATGCAACTTTATTCTCTCTTCCTCTGTAAATTGTTACAAAGCTCTCTCCTCCCCATTAATGGTGAGGCAAATCGTCTATGATTAGCTATATAATAGTAGCAAACTATATTATTTTTTCATCAAATAATTATCCAAAGTAGAGAAGCATAAATTCAAGAACTAAAATTTCAAAAATTAATCTTAATTAGAAGGAATAAAGTCATCGACTTTCTTGAGATTTTGTCAATCGCTGCAACCAGCAAATTGATGCTATTCTATACCCTAAACTCTGAAATCTAAACCCTAAACCCATAAATCTAAACCCTAAATTATGAATCTAAAATTCTAAACTGTAACATCTCAATTTAGTAAGGAAAAAAAAAAAACTGAAGAAGAGAGGTGCTTGGGGAGAGAGAAAGACGATAGCAGCAAATTGATGCTATTCTATACCCTAAATTCTAAAATCTAAACCCTAAACCCAGAAATTTAAACCCTAAATTCCGAATTTAAAATTCTACACTGTATCATCTCCATTTAGTGAGAAAAAAAATAGCTGAAGAAAGGTGCTGGGGAGAGAGAAAGATAAGTAGGCAACATAATGATGAGAGAGAGACGGTTGGAAAGAGATGTGTATTTTACCGAAATTAAAAATTAATTAATTTGCTGACGTGGGCAGACGCTCACATGTCGCCCATCTCTTAATCGCTCAACATATCAATTTTGTATATATATATATATATATATATATATATATATATACCTAGGCGTATGAAAGAGTTTGATTAAGCTTTCTTTCTTAAAGAATTATTAGACTATTACAAGGACAACATCAACTCAAATCTTGTCCCCAAGAAACACTATTAACCAAGGGTATTAACTAAGGAAACAAGCAACTTAAAGGGATTACACGGCTTCCTTTCAAATCAAGAATAACATGCAGCAAATCAATCCCTTAGCCACCAATCAATCACCTCCGGTTCCAGCAATTCCCTACAGAATCAGCTCTACAGCAGCTTCATGGAGCTTCCAAAATCTGAAAAAGGAAGGGAGATAATTAGCCCAAAGATTTAGAAGACTCAATTATCCAAAGTATAACATATTGTCCAGACCATTAACTAGTTAAAAGGAGGATAAAATCCTAGTATAAATATGTCTCCCTTGCAGCCATTTTCCCCTTTACACTTCACCCAATTTCTGAAGCCTTGCAAGCAGAATAGAGAGAGCGAGAGCTTGAGTGAGAAGGGAAGAAGGAGAAGAAGGAAGAGGAGGAGAAGTAGCTAGCAACTACAGCCCTTCTACTTCTAGGTAACCACCAAGAACTCATGATCATTTACTATCTTCCCTTAAGCATGAACCAACAATTTTCAGCCTAAGAACAACTTAAACCTTTCGAAAGCCTAGACCTTGCAAGCATGTTATTTTCCTCAACTAAGAAATAAACCACCACATGATTAGTTATACATCAACAAACATAAGTCAATAGAACTGCAGCCTATGTGCAAGTGTTACAATTCTCTTCAGAATTGAACTTATCCTCTTAAACAATAGTTGATTCATAAAACTTAAGACTAACAAACCATAACAACTATAATGAAACTTGATTCAAGCTAACTCAGCTAATAACCACAGCAACACAATTAATCCTAAAAGTCTAGAACTATGAACAACTTAGGAACTAAGAAAATGCGAATAGAGATTCGGAATAATCGAACCTGATCGAGGCTCGAAGCCTCGACGGCGAGGAAGCTGAGCGAAGACGAGCATGGCGACAAGCAGCAGCGTGTAGAGGTTTGTCAAAGCGGCGCAATCGCCGCCGTCGCATCACCGGACCTGCAACAAAGATGAGAGAAATCAGTTTTAATCATTAATCAATAATCGAACTTCTTCGTCATAAACAAAACAAGAGACGGAGAAATTCGAGATTTAAAACCGAAAGGGGCAAATCTCCCCTAGTTCCGAGAACTAGGGATTTTGATGTTGGGTTTTAACCCATAGAGAGAGAAAGAGCAGCGGACTGCTGCGGGAGTTGCAGCCGGTCGATCGAGGGCCTCCGAACCGGAAATAAAATCTCAACGAAGATGAACCGCGTCGAGAGAGAGAGAGACGGATGCCCTCCCAGCGCGGCGCCATCTCACCGCCGCAACCAAAGAAGTAACCCGGAAGCAGAAAACGATAAGATTTCAGCCGGAGATCGATGAGAGGGATCGGCGCATGTTCAGCCCCAATTTTTCGAATTAGGGATTTGTTCCCTAGTTCGAATCGAAGGAAGTAATCCGGGAGCGACGACGACCATAAATTAAGACGCCGCTCAAAGATAAGTGCCGGAGAAGGTGATCGACAATCGTAAGGAAGAAGAAGAATCGCGAGGAAGAAGAAGTAGAGAGAGAGAGATGAATGTCGGGCAAATGTAGAAAAGGGAGGGGGGGGGTGATGTTCAATCCCTATTTTTCATCCTTTCTTTTCCTTTTTCCTTTGAACTGTTTTAGTCAATGGGTCGGGACAACAGTGGGTCCAGGTCACGGGTCAAAACTCGGCCGGATTAGAGGTACTGGGCCGGATTAAGTGGGCCGGCTCTCATTGGATGAATTGGGCCGGGATGAATTAATCTACGAGAGCCGATTCCAAATTTAATTACAAATCGGGATATGACGAATTAAATCACACACTAACCGTATTATTATTATTATTATTATTATTATTATTATTATTATTATTATTATTATTATTATTATTATTATTATTATTATTATTATTATTAATATTATTTTTCGTAAGAATTATTTCGCGATTAAAAGAACTAACTTAAGATAAGATTAATTGATTAGAATAATCAATTACACAATGACAATAGTAATTTAAAATTCTTAAAGAATTATTTTCTTAATTAACTTGTAGTAACAAGTTGATTAAATTAGAAGTTATCTTAGCCTCCGATTAATTAATTAAACTAATTAATTATCGGGAAGCTTCTCGATTAATTATTTCTAAGATAAGCAATAAATCAATTATTGATTTATTAAGAAACATTCCGTGTACACCGTTCATATAACGGAATTTATTACTCAAGTAGGTAACAGTAACCACGTTACTGAAATTAGAATAACCTCCGATTGAACCAATCACCTGCGATCTTAGATAAGATTTTACTCATTAAACTACGAACCTTACCTCGATTTTTCAATCGAAGGACGCGCGAAGGAGGGTGAGTAGCGGAGACGAAGAACGATCAATAAAGGACAAGATGAAGAGTGAGGTGGGCTTTCTATAAAACAAAAGCTTGTTTTATTAGATGTTAGCTCTTTTATAATTGTCATGCCATAAATGTTTTCAGTTTTGTATGATGTCTATCTGTGAATGGTGAAATGCCAATTTAAGAATCGAATTCGGGTCCCTGTGTGATCAGAAAATCATACTTGGACTAGTGTACACATTGGTCGTGTCACTCAGCGTGGTGACCGATCGCGTGACCGAGTGAGGTGGCCAACTCCTCGGGCACAACCAACTCAGATATGGTAGATTACACATGAAGAGACTGCACAGTCGCTTTCAAGAAAATAAATGTTTTTGTGAACATAGGCATTTTAAAGAAAAACCATATGATTCACTAAGTGATGGCTTGACAATAAATAAATGATTTTGGGCATGTGTCCACTGAGTACTCCGTACTCACGCCCTGTACATTATTTCCGATGTGCAGGTTGGGCACTGTTGAAGCGAAGTGACCAGCGAAGATTTTGTCAAGAATAAATTAGAAGAAATAACTCTTGGTAGCATATGTCTCCATACATATGTTGAACACCTTTCCGCTGCGTACACTCTTAAATTTCTCTTCAATTTGGTTGTACTAAGTCTGAATCATGACATCTATTTCCATGCGAAAAACCATCATTAATGCTATCTCTATTATATGAAATATTGTCCCAAGTTAATGAGTCGATTCGTTGTTAACCCTTCTTTATTCCCGAATTTACTTCATATTACCCATAGTCACGATTTATACCAAACTGAGCTATCGATTAGCAAAGTGCGGTCGTGACAATGATTCTATGTTCTTGCTTAGAACTGCTAATTACTTTTGGCTTTTATTTAATTCATCTGATATTAGATAATATTAATTTGATTAAAAATTTAAATTCTGAATAATTTTCGTAAATTTGCAAGTACATGATTATTAATATGTTAGGATTCAGATTTGAATAATCATATACCACATAATTATATTATTCGGAACTTTATTTTATGTGTTTCACGTTCCTTAGAATCACATTAGCACAGCCGAGACAGCGACGGGTTCTCTGCCCCTGGGGGGATGGAGCGACATAAGTTTTGAGAATTCAAGAGAAGGTCACGGCGAGACGAGCCGTTTATCATTACGATAGGTGTTAAGTGGAAGTGCAGTGATGTATGCAGCTGAGGCATCCTAACAGACCGGTAGACTTGAACCTTGTTCCTACATGACCTGATCAATTCGATCAGGCACTCGCCATCTATTTTCATTGTTCAAATCTTTGACAACACGAAAAACCATTGTTCAACTCTTTGACAACATGAAAAAACTAAAAGCTCATCATGATTAATATTCCTTAACAACTTTATTTTAATTATATTTTAGTTATAGAAATGTTCTCCTACCTATCGTGGCATACTTAATGTACCAACATCTAATGTGACAGTGCATCGTCAATGATTTTTTTCATTTAGGTTTAATTTTTTTGTTAGAGTTTATTTTTATAAGGTATATTAATAATCATTTTCTCTAAATATAGTACCGCTACGTTAGCCGTGAGCACATTAAGTATGTACACAGTAGGTAGGGAATCATTCTTCATTATAGTTATGGAAACTGGTAAAATGTTATTCCCTCCATCCTAGTTTAGTAGTCTGATTCCTTTTTGGCACGTGTTTTTAGGAGAATGTGTTTAGAGATAAAGTGTAGTGTTTAATATTTTAATACAAATTTCATTATTTAAAACTAGAGCATCATAGATGTATAAAAATATATTGATGTTTGATCTTAACTAAAAAAAATCGTATCAAGACCTTTAATTTGGTATAAAAATTATAAAAATCGAATGACAAACGAGCAAGTTATGATAATTTAAAATTTTACAATATAAATTATATAGAAATACGTGCTAAGAGGTACGTAGATAATGGGATGATTAGTAGTCCATTTAATGGGCTAATTCTTTCCTTTTATAGAAACAATATTAATGGTATGAGATAGCCCATTTTGGTATACTGAATTAATAAACTGGAACGGAGGGATTATTTTATGTAAAACAAGAAACATAGAATATCTTACAGTTAATGACAATTAAAAAAAATGATATTATGTCTTTTCAAACATAAAATAATTTGATATATGTCTTTTTTTTTAAAAAAGCATTAAAATTAAAGAAAACGGCATGTAATATATTTTGAATAGAATACTATTTGTAAATTACTTTAGGAGTTACTCAAGTAAAATCTCTTTTGAGTTGTTAAAGTTGTACTTCTTTCGTCACGTCGAAAGAGAAATGTTTCTTTTCGGCACTGAATATAAAGAAGGAGTATTTAAGCTTTAAAGTGTACTCCTTCCGTTCCATTCTAATGATGTTTTTTTTCTTTTGGGCACGAGAATTTAAACAATATAGATTAATAGTGAGAAAATGTGGTTATGTGTATTAAATATTGAATTTTACTTGATCAAAAAAAAAATTGAATTTTAAATTGAATTTGATATTTGATTTTAATATCCATTTTATTATAAATTTTTTTCAGATAATTAAAAATGTATAATTTTAATTAATTAAAATTTTTGAATTTATTTTTGAATTTAAAATTTCTATTTTAGGTAATATTCCTATTAGAGTGAGACAACCCAAAAAGAAAATTAGCCCTATTTAAATAGGATGGAGTGAGTATTTTCTAAGTGAAGTTGAGAGTTGTTTATGATTACATTTAATGTTAAATTTCTATTTAATTAATAAAATTAAATTTTCTTCTTTGTTTTTTTTCTGTAATTATTTAAATCGATTAATTATTAATTAATTTTAGATTATTTTTTTTACAGATTGTATAAATATGTAGTCATTGATCTTTCCAAATAGCAATAAAATTGTGAAAGATAATAAGGTCGAAAATATAGCAGAAAATCAAAAGAAAAGGAATTTAAATAAGGATAAAGCAAAACACTTTTTTTTTAAGAATGGATAAAGCAAAACACTTTTTTCACATAAATAATGAGAAGGTTCATTACAACTTTATTGGGTATCCAAAAAAGGGCGCCTAATTTAAGTAAACCAAGACATTAAAAATGACACTTTTACAAAATTCAAGTTTCCAACCTAAAATTTAAACACATTACAAGGAGGTAAATTCTTTAAGTACTCAAAATCTGTCACAAAATTCCTCTCAACTGATGAGTGAAATTGGGTTGTGCAGTGGATTCTTCAATCTTGTGTTAATGGAAAGCCTCCTAGAGGGAAGCTTTAGGAAAGCTCAAGCCAAGTTCAATCTGTTCAGGCAGACTTTGTCAAGGTTGTGGGGAGCTGCCAAAAAATAACAAGTAAGAAACGATCCCATCCACAGTGTAAGTAGGAAAAAAAACCAAAAAAAAGTGAAAAAAATTTGAACCTGGCCTTACTCTACTCTCTAGTCTGCCTCTAAGTGTAAGAGTCAGTTTGAGGAGATTGTGCATTGAATTAAAAGTCAGCAAAAGTATATTGGGCAGATGGGTGCAATGTGGGCTCATAAGAGCTAAGAATAAGATGCTAAGAATAAGATTCTCTCTATAATCCTTGAAATTGGATAAGATCCTCAAGTGTATCAGATTTAAAAGTATGCACAACATTGTGCACATTGATAAGAAATGATTCTACATCACCAAGGGGTCACACATGTACTATCTGGCACCCACTGAAGTAGAACCTCATAGGACATGTAAAAAAGTAAGAAATTCATAGGCAAGATCATGTTTATGCTTGGTGAGGATGGTAGTATGTTGTTTGATGGAAAAATAGGAATATTTCTATTCACACTTGAAGTGAAAACCAATTAGAAAAAGTTAATAAAGATGCTAGTACATTAGAGACAAAGGCAGGTAGTGGAGTCTATCACAAGGGAAGTAATGAAAGAGACCTTATGAGACTTTTATGCTAAGGTAACTACACCACTTTTATGCATCATAAATGAGACTTTTCAGACTATCTATCATTATGATTTAAATGAGAATCATATGTATCATGAATGAGAATCAGATGCATAATAAATGATCTCAGATTGAGTAGAATCATCACAGATCATGTCCCATCATTTTTCAGAACACTTTTTTTTTCAGTTTTTTCCCAATCATTTAGGGGGTGTTTGGCTAAGCTTATAAGCTACTTTAAGTAGCTTATAAACTATTTAAGAACTTTAAACTTTGAAAATGTGTTTGGCAAAATAAGTTATTTAAGTAGCTTATAAGCTCCAAAAATAAGTTATAGAGCTTATAAGCTCATTAGAAATAAGCTCCATCACCCCAATTTATTTTTACAGCTTATAAGCTGTTAGTGCTTAAAGCTATTTCAAATAAGCTTAGCCAAACACCATCTTGATCTGTTTTCCAAGTTATAGATCATGCATTCACTCATAATGTCATCATACCAGATTATACTAGCTATAAGAGTCAACAGTCAAGTGGCCACAAGGAGCATAATGCAAAAGCACATATAAAAGACACTGATCCATTTTTTTTAAAATATAATTAATTGAAATTTAAAGGTCGCACTACATAGGACTCGAATCCTTTGATCTCGGGCATTAACCCCCTACCGCTAGGCCAACATACACACACAAATTGAGTTTTATTCCAATCTACGGTAGGGTCTGAGATGCTCTTAGTTATCTTACATTATTCCTATTTATTTGTTTATTTATTATTTGATGTAATTTTAAGTAAACTCCAAAACATGCAAAATAGGAGACACGAGCCTATTAACTGGGGAAACCAAGCTTCTACAGACTAAAAGAATTGTTACCACCGTAAAAAAGTAAAACCTGTCAAGTCCAAGCAATGTTTTGAAACCCGGACCGGACATCGAACCGGTCGTTCAATCGGGTCATCGGGTCACCGGGTCAACCGGGTCAACCGGTTGACCCGTTCTTAAAAACCGGATGAACCATTATTTATAGCATTTTATAAAATATATAAATATTTAATTTATTAACATGTGTTTAAATTTCCTATTTATATCAATTGAAAATTAATATAAAAATATATAGATTAATAGTATTTGTTCAACTATGAATTGAATAAAATGAAATGGTTTCACATTACTAAGTTTAAAATAATACATCTATAAAATTCCAACTAATTCTTTTTTATATATTCTTTTTATTATCATAATCGTCTTTTTTATGCAAGTAAAGTTTATTTAAGAAATACAATTAATTAAAGTCAAACTAATAATTTTTAAGAAATATTGAATGCTAATAACAAATTATTTCAATATTAATTTCAGTTGTAATATATGGTTAAATATATTTATAGCTGATTCATTTGACATGTTGATAGGTAGTCAAGTTGGTTGTTACATTGGTCTATTAAGTGGGAGGTTACAAGTTCAAATCTCAATGACCACATATATATTTTTTATAAATGAACCGGTTCGTTGGTTTTGACCGGGTTTGGCGGGTCGCCGGTTTTTACCGGGTTTGGCCGGTTCACTCCGGGTCAGAGAAATAACCCGGCTACCATAGAACCGGACCAGATAGCTGACCGGTTCGCAGGTCGAACCGGCCGGTCCGGTTCGTGTTTAAAAACACTGAGTCCAAGTGGAAATAGTGTTACCAAGGGTAAAATAAAAGACAACCGCTCTGCCCTTTAGGGGGTGGGGTAGAGAGGCTCGGACTCACCTGTGGTCTAAATGGTCACGAATTCACTCATATTTTTATGGGTCTGAATCTGTCATATTTGTCCTATCAAGTGTGGTTTACTTTCTCTGTTTCATAGACACAGACAGGAGTTTACTCGGTATGCACCAAAAATAGCGGTTGCGGATTCCCACGACATCACCGGCCTCTTAAGGAAATTGAAAAGACCCGCCTTTGCATTACATTTTCCAACACCTTTTCCTCACGCAGAACTTTCATCTCCCCTACTTTACCCCACGATCAAAATACTTACATTTCTCACTCTTTTAGTGGAGAACCCTGCTCAAACGCTGTAGTCTGTGTACAGAAGATTCTTAGGTTAGTAACATTTTCCACAGTTTTCCTTAATCACTAAGAAAAAATCATTAGTCCGTACCTCCTTTTTTAGCCGATTTTTTTATATATTTATTACAATTCATGCATGCATCAGTGCTGTATTCATGTTCGTCTAAGTTGGTCTCTGTACTCCGCAGAATTTGTGTTTGAAAAGTGAAAAAAATGGAGGGGAACTGTTCAGGAACTAGTAAGCCATCACGGCCTGAAGATGAATTTACTGATTTGCTGTTCTCATATTCGCTCAAACAAATTTTTGATGAGGATCTGTTCAAGCACCTGGTATGTGAGTGCGTGTAGCTGCGGATTTTGCTTTTTCTGGGTGAATTTATTTGGGCCTCATGAACTATATATGCTTGATGTCGAAGAAAATGTGCATTTTCAAAATTCACAATCACGCACATACCCACATGTGTGTGTGTGTGTGCGCGCGCGCGTGCGTGCCAATCGAGGGTTGGTAAAACTGCTGCTGTGGTTCACCAATTATGGTGGAACAATATTGCAATATGTTTATGAGTGTTGGTTGTTTTTTGTGTGGTGTGTAAAATGAAATTTGCCTGGTAATTTCTGTGCTTCCATTGGTTTCACACTCGGCATGTGTAGACTTTTGAACTTGCTTTCTTCAGTCTTAATGTTAATGGAGCTGGCCGGTGAGTTGAACTGATCAAAGCATGAAGAGAAACAAAATAAAAAAATATGCTTCTTGTATGGCTACTTGGCTTTTGAACTTGTTTGAAAAATTAAGCTTTGGATTGCATTAGTATTTGCTTGCAGTAGTAATTCATACATGTTTAAATGAACTGGAGAGGTTAATGTAATTGCATTCTTGCTTCTTACAAATTGATCTCACTTTTTAGGTATCATCATGAGATGTATAGATGTAAGTGTGGATCAATTTTGCTTCTTTAGATCCTTGCCATTTACGTGAAAATCGAAAGCTCAGTTTTCTCTCATTAATTTCAGTTCTTATTATCATATAGGTGGAAAATATTCCTGAAGAATTTGAAAGTGTTGATGGTTATCTTTCAACATATGTGAATCCATTATTAGAAGAAACGCGAGCTGAACTTGCTTCTTCCTTGGAAACTGTTTACAAATCACCTTTCGCTGAAGTGGTATCGCTCGAAGAGCCAAAACCAGGCACACTTGTTCACAATGTTAAAGTTGGCTACTGGAGAAACAAAGCAAGCGATCGTGGCAAAGAGCCTTACAGAACATTGCCTGGTGATTTCTTACTGCTTTCAGATTCAAAACCGGAAAGTGTTTCTGATTTGCGACGCATTGGAGGCACGTGCACTTTTGCATCTGTAACAAGAATTTTTGACGATGAGAAGGATGATAGTTGTACATACTCCAGATTCAAAGTTAGAACAGCTGGCATTGTTGGAGATGGATTACTCTATGTGGTTTACTTGACGAACATAACCACTAACAAAAGGATATGGAAGGCATTAAGAATGCGTCAAAATCTGAAGATCATAGAGAAAGTACTGGTCAAGAATGACCAGGTATGTTATTCTGCTGGTCTAAAAAGTATCTATTTGGAATTCTGGAGTACCTTAAGAAAATTTAATAGTTGCAAAGGATGTATAGTTTCTGATAGGCACAATATATATGATAGTGATAGTATCTGCAGTTTATTCATAATTCTCATTTTATTATTATTTTTTTGGCCCTTCTTGCATTTCTGGAAAGTTCAATTTTCAGGTTTCCATTTTATTCGTCTGGCTATCTTTCGACCATGTGTGTATGTGTTTTTTTTTTTCTTGTATAACTATTCAGGCTTTTATAATTGCTTCATGTTTCCCAATATGCTTTCATTATGAACTTTTATGAAGATATGGTAATTTTCCTTATCTTTACTGTCTCATGATCTATAATCTTTATTTTCCATGGCTTAATGCGGGATGGAATTAATTTACTAACCAGTGTGTAGATTCTTAACAGGGTGAAGAAGATTGTGAATTTTGCACTCAAGATATTTACAGTGAAGTCGGGGAGAAATTTAGATCGACTGTATTATCCAAGTTAAATGAATCCCAAGTAGAGGCAGTTCTGGCCTCTATACGCAAAACTCGATGCAACCACCGCTCTCGTGTGGAACTTATATGGGGTCCACCTGGAACCGGCAAGACATCAACCTTGAGTGTTTTGTTGTATATTCTCTTAGAAATGAATGTGAGGACCCTCATTTGTGCTCCAACAAATACTGCAGTTAGAGAGTTGGCATCTCGGGTGATGACACTAGTGAGAAATTCAGTTGAAACTGAAAGTGGGAGTACTTTGACTTCTTCTTTAGGAGGCCTGCTCCTATTCGGAAACAACGATCGTCTTGATGTTGGCTCTGACATTGAGGAAATTTTATTAGATTACCGCCTTGATAGGCTTACGGAAATCATTGTATCACAAACTGGCTGGAGGCCTTGTGTCATGTCCATGCTTGATTTTCTTGAAAATTGTGTTTCTCAGCATAGAATCTTTGTGGAAAATGAAAAGATTAAAGCCAAAGAATTATGTGTCGGTGAAAGTGCGCAGTTTGGAACCAAACCATTTTTGGATTATGCTAGAGATCTATTTAAAAATCTAGCATCACCTCTGAGAAGTTGCATGTTGACATTGATCACTCATTTACCAAGAAGTTTCATGGATGAGGAAAAGCATCAAAACATAGTGCAACTTTTCTATCTTCTTGACTCTCTAGAAAAGTTTTTGTTTGAAGAGAGTGGTATGACATCTAAGTATCTACAGACTCTCTTTATGCAACAAATAATGACTGGTTCTGAATCCTTTATTGATACAACATCCTTACAATGCATCAGAAGCCAGTGTGTGCTCGTTCTAAGATCTATTCAGACTTTTCTCAGTAAACTTGTCTTCCCAAAAGTCACTGATCGAAGCTCAACTACAGAGTTCTGTTTCCAAAACGCTTCATTGATATTTTGCACCATTTCATCTGCATTCAAATTGCACGAAGTTAATGTAGATCCATTCCAATTACTGGTCATCGATGAAGCAGCTCAGGTAAAGGAGTGTGAAACAGCCATAGCCTTGCAGATCAGAGGCGTGAGGCATGCTATCTTGGTTGGTGATGAGTGTCAACTGCCTGCAACAGTGTCTAGCAAGGTCTCCATTGAATTCTTATTTGTTAAATTTCATGCCGTGTTGCTTCTGACTGATTTGTATTTTAGTGGAAGGTTATTAATAATGATAATGATCTGTTTATGCACAGTTGTCAGAAGAAGCTGGCTTTGGGAGAAGCTTGTTTGAAAGATTAAGCTCAATGGGTCATCCCAAATATCTGCTCGATGTTCAATACAGGATGCATCCATGGATAAGTCTATTCCCAAATTCAAAGTTCTATCAAAATCAGATATTGGATGGTCCAATTGTGCAGAACAAAAGCTATGAAAGATGCTATCTACAAGGGCAAATGTTTGGCCCGTATTCGTTCATAAACGTCCTTGGTGGAAGAGAGGAATTGGATGATTTGGGTGTCAGCAGGAGAAACATGGTTGAGGTTGCAGTCGTAGTACAGCTTGTGCATAAACTCATCAAAGGTATGCATAATGTGTCAATACTATTTCAGATGCATTTGTTACCTTCTAATAAATTTGAATTCATGAATGGTCTGGCTGCATTAATTATTACACTGCGGTCTAAAATCGAGAAAGGACCACCTAGTTACTGGTTACGAAGGAGATTCTGTCTGTATATGTCATTTTTAAGTAAGACGATCACTTTCCTTGACTGAACAAATCAATGGAGAATATTTGCTCATCTTCATGTGGATTGTGAATTCCTTCTTGACTGAGGATAGAAGCTATAAAACTATTTAGCCAATCAGTTTATCAATGTAGTGTTACATGTAGAATAGCCAATCTGTTTATCAGTTCATCTTCATATGGATTGTGAATTCCTTCTTGACTGGTTACATCTCTTGTCTGGTTTTTCTTCAAAAGTTTCTTCTTATAGTTTCTGCACGTCATAGTATTTTACGTAGTTGATGCTTACTCTATTTTATTCTTATAGATAGTTTCTTCTTATACCATCTTATATATTTTTAGTATGATAGTTTCTTCTTATACCATCTTAGATATTTTTAGTATGACGTGGTCCCTTTCTTTATGGAGTTCAGTTCACACATCTCATAAGTGGATATCTTGTTTCTTTTACCAATTTGATAGTAATATGTATCATGTTCAGTGTGGAGTAGCTCAAGAGAAAAACTCAGTATCGGTTTGATTTCTCCGTATGCTGCTCAAGTTGCAGCAATTCAAAATAAGCTTCAAAGACTTCAACCTAGATATGATAACCTTGAGAGGATTACAGTTAAGGTGAGATCAATTGATGGTTTCCAAGGTGGTGAGGAAGATATTATAATTATTTCAACTGTAAGGTCTCAACAAGGTGGATCCATTGGTTTCTTACGCAGTCCTCAAAGAACCAATGTTGCTTTGACTAGAGCTCGGTAAGGATTAAAATGGTATATATTTTTTTGTTTGATTTTGTTTTATGTTTCAAAGAGATTATAACCAACCTCACCTTTCTTCCAGTCATTGTCTATGGATATTAGGAAATGAAAGCACTTTGAGTAAAAGTGATTCAGTTTGGGAAGCGATCGTGTCTGATGCCAAGGACAGGCAATGTTTCTTCAATGCTGATGAAGAACCTGATATTGAAAAGGCGATCATAGATGTTAAAAAAGATCTGGACATGTTAGATGATTATTTAAGAGGGGAGAGTACACTTTTAAAAAATTTACGGTGGCAGGTATATTCTCCTCTTTCATTAAATGATCAATCTGCCTTATTTTAATTTCAGTCTTTTATGATATTTTAGACCTTCATATATTGCTGCTTATGAATTTTCATTTGTGTCCAGTACCGACTTATATTTCCATTATGTACCTTTGCTTTTCTATTGTCCTCACTGGCTCCAATGCAACTCCAGGTCTTGTTCAGTGATAACTTTCGAAAGTCGTTTCAGAAACTGAGATCCTCAAGTACAAAGAAGTTGGTTATACATCTGTTAGTGAAGCTTGCAGGAGGCTGGCGGCCTAGGAAAGTGAATGTGGATTGGAAATGTGAGAAATCTTCATACATTGTAAAACAGTTCAAGGTTGATATATACTATGTTGTCTGCACCATTGATTTGATGAGGGACACCATCTATCAGCAAATTTTGAAAGTGTGGGACATAATGCCAATGATGGAGACCACAAAATTGTTGAATCGAATTGACAGCATAGCTTCTATGTATACTGATGATTTCATCAACCACTGCAATGACACGTTAGTCAAGAGGTACGTGAATTAGGTTGCATGATGTTTGGATGAGTTCACCATATCTTATGCAAAAAATGTAAATGGCTTGAGAAATTTTGAATTTTTTAGAAGACTCAGACTGGATCTTGTTATCTTTCATGTGTACTTTTAGCAATACTTTTTCTGATTATGAGTAACGTTGAACATTGTACTTAAAATAATCTGAGTTATTTTATTATTCATTTAGGAATTTGGAGGTGCCATTAAGTTGGTCGGACTCCAGTGAAATAGTACGTTTCAAGAATCCTAGTAACACCAAATTAGTCCCTGCTGCAAGCAGTAGCTCTGATGAATGCAGAGCTTATGTTGAAAACTCAAAAGTGAGTGAAAGCTTGTTGTTGATGAAGTTCTACTCCTTATCTACTGGTACTGCGAATCATTTGCTATCAGATGTTGAGGGTAATGTTGATCTGCCATTTGAGGTCTCTGATGAGGAGCGTCAAATAATACGTTATAGTGGAAGCAGTTTCATATTAGGTCGTTCTGGTACTGGGAAGACAACCATACTAACTATGAAGCTGTATCAGGCATTTCAGCAGTATTGCGCTGCTTCACGAGATTCTGTCAAACAGTTCGATGGAGGATCCAAGGATCCCGTATTACACCAGCTGTTTGTCACCGTCAGCCCAAAATTGTGCCATGCTGTTAAAAAGATTGTATCTCAGATGAAAAGGTGTGTTCATCCCACTCCTTGTTATGCTGGTAGAGTCTTCTTATAGAAAGTTAGCATTTTCTTAATGCCGTTTCATAAAAATGTAGTAGAGGTCTTTTGCTTACTGATTTTGTGTGTCTTAACATTTCTAACCTTTTGCAGCTTTGCTACTGAAAACTCTTCTGGAGACATCATCACTTGTATGGACGATGTTGGTGAAGTTGCCGATTTTGAAGATATCCCAGACACATTTGTTGGAATTCAACAGGAAAAATACCCTCTCATCATTACATTTCACAAGTTTCTGATGATGCTAGATGGTACTCTCGGAAAGTCATATTTTCAGAGGTTTCCTTCAGTAAGAGATTCCTTTCATTATGAAGGCAGAAGATCTATTGCCCTTCAATTTTTTTTGAGGAAGAATGAGGTGACTTATGATCGATTTTCCTCCATATATTGGCCCCATTTCAATGATAAGCTGACTAAGAGTCTTGATGCTTCAAGAGTTTTTACGGAGATAATGTCACATATCAAAGGAGGCCCTATGGAAGGTGTTTACAAGCTTAAAAGACAGGATTATGTATCATTGTATGAGAGTAGGAATTCGACTTTATGTGCAGAACAGAGATGTGCAATTTATGATATTTTTGAGGACTACGAGAAAAGGAAGTTGAAGCGAGGTGAATTTGATCTTGCTGATTTTGTGAGTGATATTCATATGAGACTCGACAAGGAAAATCTTCAAGGCGATAAAATGGACTTTGTATACATTGATGAAGTGCAAGACCTTACCATGAGACAGATTTCCCTTTTCAGATACATTTGCAACAATGTTGATGAAGGGTTTGTTTTTTCTGGGGATACAGCCCAGACAATTGCCAGAGGCATTGACTTTAGGTTTGAGGATATCAGATCCTTGTTTTATAATGAGTTTCTTATGAGATCTCGAAATTGTGATCATTCAGGGAAAAAAGAGAAAGGACTTATGTCAGATATTTTCAGTTTGTCCTACAATTTCCGTACTCATAATGGAGTACTTAGATTAGCACAAAGTGTTATCGATCTTATCTGCTATTATTTCCCACATTCCATTGATGTGCTGGCTCCAGAGACTAGTCGTATATATGGGGAATCCCCTATTGTTCTTGAGCCCGGAAGTGTTGAAAACTTGATCGTATCAATTTTTGGACATATCGGAAAGACTAGTGGAACTGGAAAATGGGTTGGTGGCGCTGACCAGGCTATTATTGTAAGGGATGATTCTGCAAAAAAGGAGGTTTCTAACTATATTGGTCATCAATCTCTCATTCTGACTATAGTGGAGTGCAAGGGCCTTGAGTTTCAGGTTAGCAATTTGTTTTATTTTTCTTTCTCCTCGTGTCTCTTTCATACCTCTTCCGACCCACCTTTTATTTACTTCAAGCACATGCAATATGATAGTTACAATGTCAGGCTGCATACTTTTACGGGGTTGAGGAGATTAATTTAAATGAAGATGGTATATCTATGTTCTAAGCATAGCTGTAATATGGTTCTAGATGAAGTGCTCGTTCTATGTTCTTTTTTGTATGTTTGATTAGCCTAAGAAATATAAGGATTTGTATCATTACAGATACTTTAGTTAGTTAAATTCAGATAAAACAGGTAGTAGTTTCATATTGGTTTTCATTATTTAGCTTCTCTTAAATCAATAATGTTATTTCTTTGATTACCATCATATTTTGATTTCACAATCTTGTACTGAATTTAGGATGTTCTGCTGTACAACTTTTTTGGCTCCTCACCGTTGGGTAACCATTGGAGAGTCATGTATGAATTCTTGAAAGAAAAAGATCTTCTTGATGGGGATTCTGCAAAGTCCTTTCAATCTTTTAGCCTGTCAAAACACAATATCTTGTGCTCTGAATTGAAGCAATTATATGTGGCAATTACACGAACAAGGCAAAGATTATGGATTTGTGAAAACAATGTACAAGTTTTCACGCCAATGCTTGATTATTGGAGGAGGTTATCCCTCGTGAAGGTGAGGAAAATAGACGATTCTCTTGCAGAGGCAATGCAAAGGGCTAGCACTCCTGAAGAGTGGAAATCACAGGGAATGAAGGTCTGGTTCTCTCTTTCCTGTATTCTGTCATTTATGCCTTCTTTTATCATTCACTACTGGTTTCCTAGTGTATTCTTTTAGTTTATTTATGAACTTAATTTTGGTCGTAGCTCTTGTGGGAAAAAAACTATGCGATGGCAACAATGTGCTTTGAAAAAGCAGGTGAAGAGACGCTCGAGAAAATGGCTAGAGCCTCTGGACATAGAGCTGCTGCTGACAGTCTACGTGGTTCAAATTCTGTAGAGGCAACTAGAATGCTTAGAGAGGCTGGAGAAATATTTGATTCAATTAATAGAGCTGCATCTGCAGCAGAATGTTTCTACGATTTGGGGGACTATGAAAGGGCAGGTATATTACTGATTAGTCGCATAGGTCGCAGTCGTACTTTTTACTCTCTTGCAGTTTATTCAACAAAAGGATCATGTTTTTGCTACTCAGGATGTACCAGTAAAAGGATAGTTTTCTTTAGCTATGTGGCAAATCAATCTAGACTACCGTTATCCATGTTTTTGTTGGTAGTAAGTTAATATTTTGATTACTGTGAACATATCACAACAAATCCTTCAAAATGTTCCTTATAAATGAGTTATATAAGTGTGCACTAAAATGGTAACCGGTACTCCTATTCATCTTTCTTCTGAAGGAAGTCATTCATTAGGATATTATATAGGCTTTGACATGTGTTTTGACCTTTTGGTCCATTTTTGGAGGAAAGGGTTCTATTTGAATTCAAAGGTGGCATAATACCTTTGAATTATATGTAGTGTTTTTAATGTTGAAGTAGTGTTTCTTAAGTTTCCTGTAACAAATAATTTATAATCTACTGGTTAATTTTGATGAATTCATTACTACAGGACAAATCTACTGGTACAAGACATCAGAGCTAGGAAAGGCTGGTGAATGTTTCTCATTAGCTGGGAAATATAAACTTGCTGCAAAAGTGTATGCGAGTGGGAACTTTTTCAGGGAGTGTTTGTCAGCTTGCTCCAAGGGTAATCATTTTGGCGTCGCTTTGCAGTATATTGAGAAGTGGAAGCAGCAGGCGCTATCAAACAGTGCAATAAAGGCCAGGCTTGTTGAGATTGACAGAATCATACAGAAGTTTTTGGAAAACTGCGCTCGAAAGAGTCACAGGGCAAAGGACAATGCATCGCTTATGAAGTATGTTCGAGCTTTCTGTACGATAGAATCCAAACGGAACTTCTTGATTTCGTTAGACTGCTTTGAAGAGCTTTTGATTTTGGAGGAAGAGTTGGGAAACTTCCATGAGGCTTCTGAGATTGCCAAGAGTCTAGGAGATACGCTTCATGAGGTTAATCTACTGGAAAAGGCGGGGCAGTTATCTAATGCTTGTTCGTTATTGTTTTCATATGTTATTTCTAATGTTCTGTGGGGATCTGGAAATCAAGGATGGCCATCAAAGTCATTTCCTCAGAAAGTGGAACTTTTAAATAGAGTGATGTCAGTTGCACGAAAGGTTTCTGACACCTTTCATGCATCAATTTGTGCTCAGGCCGAATTTTTGTTATGTGATCAGAAGACTTTGTCTGAACTGATGCAGTTTTACAATGCTTCAAAGCAATATGAAACTCCATTTGGTGAAATTCTTGTGGTTCGAAAACTTCTAGACTTACATTTTGAAGTGAATGCTACCAAGTATGAGTGGGATCACGAGATGCAGTTGGATCCAAGTTCATTGGATCAGCGAATTGCGAGGAATCAATTCTCTGCTGGAACACTTGTTTACGTTTGGAACTTGTGGAAGGAATGGAGTTTAGAGATATTAGAATGCCTGGACAGCCTTGAAACAACAGATTCTATCAAACTAGAAGGTGTTGTCCGGTTCTGTTTTAGCTACTTCGGATTGAGGTTGCCTGATGACTCCAGTTTCACCTTTCAGTTGCTAAAACCTGATGCTGCATGGGTAAAAATTGTTGGGGGGTACATCCGGAGGAACAGAAATGCAGCAACTCTAGAAGCTCGTCATTTTGCATTGGCTGCTCGTAAATTCTGGTTCCAAGAATTAGTTGTTGTTGGACTTAGAGTAATGGATACTCTTCAACAACTTCATACGAGTACCAGGGCTAAACAATTACCAGTGTACTATCGAAGTGTGTGCCTGTTACACACTTTTAACATAGCAAAGTTCTTCCTTGATTCAAAGTCCGTTAGTATGAAGTCCACAGATAACAGGAAGCTGCAGGATTTTATTCAGCTATGCACTCCATACTTCGATTTTGTTTTTCCAAGTGATCCTAGAGAGTCTTTATCTGGAAACATGATATCTATGAGAGAAACTGAACTCTCGAGGAATTTACTTGAGGAAAGTGTTTACAGAGATATTGGTAGAATGGGGAAACTTAAAAGTGGGCAGATTGGAAGAGCAGTGATGACAATGCTCGGATGTGGGAAGCTTAAGCATGACTTCTATGATAAAATTGCTGCAAGGCTTCCGAATGGAACGCATTGGAAGTCGTTCATTGAGAATCTCAGAGGAGTTGGGGAGTCTAAATTCGGTGAGTCTGTTAGAGATGGTGCTGTATCAGATTCTTCACATTCACTATGTGTGCAAGAATCTCCATTGAGATGCTCCACGGAAGCTTTGAGTCAAGCGCTGCTTATGTCTTTAGACGAAACTTATAGCATCCATTGGAGAGCACCTGGCTATATATCTCCACCCTGTTTCCTATATCTTTTGGAACGACTATTGATCTTGGATCCTCATCCACGGGGCTTCTTTTTCGCAACGAAGTCCTCGTTTGTTGAATACTTAGTAAGTTTGCAACCCAATGCCAATCCAAGAACTGGTTTGGTCTCACGCAACGAATCCCATCCTGGAAACATGGTTGGCTTTGTTCTCCAAGTGGTCGAACAATCACTTTTTAAAAGAATTGAGACAGTAGAATGGATTCAAAGATCTGGTCTCGATAGTGATTTCTATCTTCGCGTGCTTGTGCTGAGATTGCTCATGATTCTGTGTGTGCTGTCCATTAACTGGAACTTGAACTTTGATATATTTTATCAGAAGATTGCTCGAAATGATATCAAATCCCAACTTCCAAGAGAGTTCTATGAAGCTCTTCGACCTAGAAGGCGTAATTGTAATCAATTTGTATCAGCGGTTGCTACTGCATTCAAGCTTGTTGGTGATCCTCTTGTGATTGTGGTTTTGGGTGACATTAATTACAACTTTCCATGTCATGATGCTGTCTTCCTCGACTTAAGATCTTTCTCTAGCAAAACTGACATCATGACAACATTATTTCCTAAGAGCACAGAAGCATCCCATGATATCTTGCCTAGCAGTATTGTCAATGAAGGTAAGAATACCATTGCGGAATCTTCAGAATCTTCAGGAATGGCTTCAAAAACTGCTTCAACGAGTTCAGAGAATGGGAATGAAAATTTGCAAATAAACTGGGAACTTATTGGGGAGATTTCCAAAGCATTCAAGTCATTTACCAATAGAAATTGGAAATGGTGAAGATCTGAAGAGCCTTCATCTCAGAAATAAGGTAACATGCAGTTCGTCATATTCTCATAGTTCTTGCCCAATGTGGATCATGTATCTGATCTGTTGTCTACTTTTCAGGTGTGGAAGTGGAGGAGCATATAAATTTTATAGCTTCTGCCATTCCACAGTTAGCTGAACAGAGGTCTCGTTCCAGTGAAGATAAAGATTCTCCCAGCGACAAAACCCACTTGGTCGAGGATTTAACGCCTCTTATTTCTTTGTTACACAGAAGGTAAGTTGACATAATTCATAAAGTCCTCGATCTCAACTTGAAATCACTTGAATGCAAATATATGTGTCTCGATAGGCTTACGACCCCTAATTTATCAAATCTAATGCTTTGATCAATCTCGAGTACACAAGCCTGTCAAGCCATTATTTTGTTCGATTTTTTTGATAGTTTTATATTCTAATACCTTAAAAATTAATATTTCAATAATTAAATTTCCAAAATTTATAAAAATCGACATTTGATTTGCAATTTTTCCATTAAACTTTAACAAACGAATAATATGACAAATCGAGTGTTGATTTTTTAAAATTTTGAAGTTTAATAATCTCAATATTAATTTTTAAGGTATTAGAATATAAAACAATCGAACAAAATCGAACAAAATAATGCTAAAGTGAGCAAACGACGATAGGTGCTCACGGTTTTGGTTAATCGTGCAGGGTTTTTTAAAACACGTGGGTGTTTTATGCAAATTAGAAAACACAAGGGGATTTCGTGTAGGTTTCCCAAAACACAGGGTATTATCTTGCAGTTTACCTTTAGAAGTACTATAACAAAGAAATAAATTCTTGGTGGGGGCACTCGTAGTTATGTTTAAGTTATATGATAATTCTGCAAAGTATTCAGAGGTGTCTGATTCTTAAGTCTATTATCCTTTCATATTCTACGTATGTTGGGGATATAATTGCAGTCCAATTATAGTTGGATACGTTTCTTCTCACTTACGCCATATGTTTGGATTAAACTCCAATCATGACTGCCCTTGATTGCAGCGAGTACGATTCTAAAGCCATGATAGAGCTTCTTAAGAGCATGGAGGCAAGGCTGCCTCAGCTTGAAGCATTATTGAGTTTTCTCGTTCCTGTCTTTGAAGAGATGGATGATGATAATATCTCTGACTGCATTAATCTTCAAGATGAAGATAGTAAGACAAAGGATTCAGCAACTGTCGAAATGGTCGAAGATGAAGATAGTAAGACGAAGGATTCAGCAGCTGTTGACATGGTCGACGACGAAGATACTGAGACGAAGGATTCAGCAGCTGTGGAATTGGAAGAACCCAATCCCAGAAACAAAGGATCTGGAGGCAGTCGGGGAAAAGGAAATAATAAGAAGAAAAGCAAGCCAAAGAAAGGGAGAGGGGGTAAGAAGAGGTAGCCAACTGTGTCCTCTTTCTTCCTTTTCCTAATGAATGAATGTTTATTTGCAATGGAGTTGGGGGAACTTTTTTGTGTTTGGATATTCAGGCAGGTTGCTTCAAGTTACTGATAAATATGTGTAGCTGTAGAATTTTGCTTGTTTTATTTGATGAATAGGTTGAGTTTGTACATATCTTTTGTCAAAGCTTTTGATTTCCGAACGAGCTTTCGAACTAATTAAACATGGTTTTTTTTTTTGTGTAGATTTCTGTTATTATTTGTTCTTTTTTGGTAAGCCACAATGTACGTGGGTAACAATTTAAAGTTTACTGTTGAACTGGGGTGAGAAGTACGTTTAAATTTCTTTTCAATGTCTCTTTTTATTTGGAAAAAATGCATTTGTCGTAGACTCGTGGATTTCATTTTATGTGAAAGTTGAAGGTTTATTAAATTAATTAATTAATTGCGTTGAGCTGAAAATAGAAGTTTGAAAAGCTAATGTTAGTTACTCACTCTGTCCACTTGTTGTTCGGGCATAGCTTGTAATAAAAGGTTGGTGACTGTTTTTGTAATGGAAAAAGGGCATGTGAGTGAGCTTTGTAGGGTCATCACTAATTTTTTTTAGTAAATATTGGGGGATAATTTTAGTAAAAAATATCTATATATACTTAAAAATGAAACAAAGTGAATGTACATACATCAATATTTCCATCCTTCATTTTACGTGGGAATTTTTTTGCATTGAATATCACAGTATTTTGTGAACAAATATGGAAGATAAATAAACAAGGAAACCAATCAAAACAAATCAACCAAGTCGAAGTATAGAATAGACACAAAAACAGGGGCTACTGGATTCTTAATGATCCTAATTCTTCCAAAATCTTAAGATATATATTGTTGGGATATTATGTTAAGGGTACTTGAATCAAGTTAATAAACATTTTTTTTTGATTCGATTCCAAAACCCTATTAGAATATTTCCCTAGTTATTTTTGATAGATCTAGATAAGTTAATTTTCGTAGTAAAGCTTGCATGTTAGGAAACTTTCATCATTATTCTAGAAGCGCATATTATGAAGCAATCAGAGTTCGTGAAGCGTCAGATGTCAAAGCGGCATCAAGCATTGAAAGCGTCAGCAAATTGAAGTTGCAAAGTATATGGGAAACGCTTTCAAAACTGATGCTAGAGCACGCTACCGTTCTATGGAAGCAAGCGCTCTCAAGTCAGCTCACCAAAGCGTCTCTGATATGCAACTGAACTTAAAGCGTCAATCTGAGCTAGCATGATAAGTTTGACTCACAGAATCCAAGTTTGATTTTCAAACGTTCGGATGTAACGTCTGACAAATCACCGCATAAACCTTACGTGTCAACACCCCATTGCACAACAGATGCGGTTACAATCCGAAAATTCAAGGTTAGGTGAAGTCGCCATGCCTCTAGGTGCGGCGGACATCCCTTCCTAACTTTGCAGTCTGAAAAGAGACTGACACACGCCGATTTATCCGGAAATTGAGGAACACGCAACCTATTCTCTCTCAACGGGAAGTAAGGTTCCTCCTACTATAAATAGAAGGAGTTGCACATACTAAAACTAAAGCACGTACAAACGATTCAAGCATACTACTCGCAAGAACTCAAGCAAATCATCATTTACATTCCTTTAGTTCTTCGAAGCGCTTTCAATTAGTGTGTCCTCAAGAAACATATTTTCTTGAGTATTGCACTACTTTCTTTCTAGGTTCAACCGCATATATCCATAACCTAGCTTTGAGAATCCTTATCCCTTTACACTTGAATTTCATTGTAGAGGATTCTCATTTTACGAAAACCAAAAACCCCAAACCCAAGTCTATTATTGTTAGATTGAGTTGTAAGGTTGTAAGTTTTTGTGATAAAGTTTGTTGTTGTAAGGCTTCTCGAGAGCCCGTGAATCTCTGAGGATTCAAGTGTAAGTTTGTTACTAGCCTTGAATCACTTCCCCTTGAAAGTATAAAACAAGGGATACCAAGTGAAGGTATTCATCCCGTCGAAGATAGAGTGGACGTAGGAGAGGTGCTCCGAACCACTATAAATCGTATTTGTGTTCTTTACTTTATTTATTGCTTTGATTTATTTCACTCACACACACACACACTCTAAGTATTAATCCGGTTTTAAGCTTGCAAGTAAATTAAGTCTCACCACATTCCGCACCGTACTCACATGAGCAAGAAGCTTCGAAAGCTTCACTAAGCATTTGAAGCGTCTACTCGATAAAAGGCTGAAAAACGAAAGAGAAGTTAAACACTTCTCAACACACGTATTCAACCCCCCTCCTACGTGTGTTAGTCACTTTCGAGACCAATATATATATATATATATATATATAGTACTGATCTGCTGAGCTACATTCAGTGAGCGATTCTTGGGCGACTATACACCGTGGCGTCATTGTTCCTTTTATTAATTTTTTCCTTTTTCGCTCTCTCTCACCTATTGCCTGACAATTAGCATCAACCATTCATTTTTTTTATATTTTATTTTACCTCTTTCTTTCTCTCTATGAATTGTTTTAAAATATTAATTCTCTTGTAATATTATTTGTTTTTGGTCATAATTTATTATATTGTTTTTTTATGGTTATCAATATAAATGTGGTGGATTTTTATGTACCCATACGTGTTTTTCATTTTATCTTTTTATTTATTTATTTGACAAAAAATAGATTTGGTTTAATAAAAAATAAATTCCATTGGAATTTTTAAACACAAGTTGAAAAACAATAAATTTTAATTGGGAATTAATAAACCCGAGTTAAAAAATAATAAATTTTAATTGGGAATTAATAAACCCTAGTTAAAAAATAATAAATCCTAATTGGGAATTAATAAGCCCTAGTTGAAAAATAATAAACTCTAACTGGAAATTATTAAGGGGCAAATCCTAAACTACCCAATCGCATATAAGAAAACCAAAAGTTATCTACCCCTTTAATTTACATCCCATCTATCCATATTTTCAAATTTGGACAAGTTTGCCCTTAATGCACATGGATTCCCTCCTCTCTTTCTTTTATGTTTTTTTCCTTTTTCTTCATTTCCTTTATCTTTTTTTTTTGGTTTTTCATTTGTTTTTTCAGTTTTTTTTTCATTTTCATTTTTATTTTATTTTTACTTCTTTTTATTTTTATTTGTTTCAGACTTTTTTTTATTTTTTTATTTTTTATATTTTTTTTTCAACTTTTTTTTTTCCTTTTTTCCCCTTTTTCATCATTTTCAGCCTTCTTCTACTTTATTTTTTATTTTATTAAATTTTTACTTAGAACGACTTACGATATTTAAATTTTGTACCGTAACTAAGGAACGGTACGAAGTACGGCTGAACTGTTCGTAAAAGCAAAAAAGATTTCATGCATTTTTAGAGTTCAAAGTACGAATTTGGCAAAATCGTACCATGATGTGGGAATAGAAAATATAAACAATACAAAATTCATAAAAAATTGCTCGGTACTCAGAAAGACTGAGACGAATTCGTACCATTCATTAATGATATGAGTGAATGAATATTTGTTATCCTACTTTTTAAACAATCTCGACAAGTTACGGTACGATATTATGAATTCGTACCGTTACGGTACGGTATTATTAATTCGTACCGTAACTTTCCATTACGAAGAGAAAAAAATTATGAATTCGTACTGTAACTTTTCATTACTTTCTAAACAATCTCGACAAGTTACGGTACGATATTATGAATTCGTACCGTTATGGTACGATATTATTAATTCGTACCGTAACTTTCCATTACAAAGAGAAAAAAATAATGAATTTGTACCGTAACTTTCCTCTTATTTAAAAAAATAAAATAGTAAACTACAAAAATATATAAGTTTTTGCTTCCCCACAAATCTTATAGATAACATTGCAGCAAAAAGTCCCCCAACAGAAGTCATAAAAATCCAAACTCAAATACTCAAATTTATTATAAATTCAGAATTAAAAAATCAAAATCAGAAGAAATATAGGAGGAAAAAAATAGAAAGAGAAATGAGGAATCACCAGTAAAGAACATAAAACAGTTCGTACCAATGAAGTTTGCATGGTACGAAACAAAAACAAACGTACCATGCAAACTGTAATAGTACGATCTTAAATACTACGAACCAGAACACATAAAAACCAGATTCGAAAATTCACAGTAACAGGGTTCTACCTCCATGTCAACAGGAAAAATACAGCTGGAAACTTTGCCGGAGCAAATCGACAAACAAAAACACATCACCTCCCTCAGAAAATCAACAACAAACTCAAACAAAAAGCTCTCAGATTCAGAAAAAAAAATCAACAACAAACTCAAACAAAAAGCTCTCAGATTCAGAAATAAAGACCCACACCTTCAATTCTCCAACCCCTTCCTCCTCTACGCCTCTCTTTCTCTCTCGCAGACACGTCGCGCATCCTGAGCCGCTCCACCGGCGAGAGCTCCTGCTCCATCTTCAAGGTGCCGCAGAGCTTCATCAACATCAATGGCCGTTACCTACCATCCGCAGATCGTCTCAGTCGGCCCCTTCCACGGCGTACATGGTGCAGTGAGAGAGAGAGAGGGGAAGAAGAAGCTGCTGGTGTTCGAGGTCGTCTCCTTCAGCTTCTTCCTCTTCTCGTCGCTGGTCGAGGTTGCGGTGGTGGGAGAGAAAGAAAGAGGAGAGAGAGATAGAGAGAGAGAGAGAGAGAGAGAGAGAAAGAGACGATAGAAAGAGAGATATAGAGGGGAAGGAGTGAAAATTGGGGGTGTGATTTCAAATTTTGAATTTAATTTGGGTTGGTTGAGGGTAAACTAGTCACTTTGTAAAATATGGGTATATGAGTTAAAAAATTAAAGGGGTGGGTAGATTCCTAGTTTTTTATCTAAGAGTGGGCTACTCACCCTAATACCACAATTATTAAACCCTAGTTAAAAAATAATAAACCTAATTGGGAATTATTAAACCCTAGATAAAAATATTAAACCCTAATTAATGATTATTAAATCCTAATTGGTGATTAATAAACTTCATTAAAAAAAATCTATCATAAATCCTAATTAAATTTAATTAAAAATAATTATCGGTGCTTAAATGCCAATGCCAATCACATAAGTGACGTGAGATAGAAAAATTAAAAAGAAAAGAAAAATAATAAAAGCTGCTGACAATATACATAGTGAAAATGATAGTGAAATACCCATTTACACTTAGCCAACAAAAAGCGCACCCCATAAGATAGTTTACATAAATTATAGGGGCAAACCCTCAAATACTCAACCTCAAATAAGAAAACCAAAATCTACCCACCCCTTTTAATTTACATTCCATCTACCCATATTTTCATAATTGGACATATTTACCCTTAATGCACATTGGTTTCCTCCTCCCTTTCTTTTATGTTTTTTTTCCCTTTTTTTTCATTTTCATTTTCCTTTGTCTTTTTTTTTCTTTTTGGTTTTTCATTTGTTTTTTCAAGTTTTTTTTTCATTTTCATTTTTTTTATTTTTTTTTATTTTTGTTTTTTAGTCTTTTTTATTTTCCTCTTATTTTTTTTGTTTTTTCAATTGTTTTTTCTCAGTTTTTTTATTTTTATTTTCGTTTTTTTCCAGCCTTCTTTTTTTTTTCCTTTTTTAATTTCTTTGTTCAGCTTTTTTTTGTTTTTTTTTCGTTTTTGCTATTTTCGAATTTTTTCAACTTTTTTTTTCTTTTTCCATCTTTTTTCATTTTTTTTTTCATCTTTTTTCTTTTTTTTCCCTTTTTCCCCTTTTTTCATCATTTTTTATTTTTTATAAACAACAATACAAAATTCATAAAAAATTACTCGGTACTCAAAAAGGCTGAGACAAATTCGTACCATTCATTAATGATATGAATGAATGAATATTTGTTATCCTACTTTTTAAACAATCTTGACAAGTTATGATACGATATTATGAATTCATACTGTTACGGTATTGTCACGACCGCACTTTACTAATCGATAGCAAAGCTCGGTGATTCATGACTACGGTGGAATTTACGAATAATAGAGAAAAGGAAGTAGAATTTTGAGATTTGACGCTAACATATTATAAAGCAAACATCGATAAGCGGGCATAATAGTTGAAAATAGTACGACACGACTTGTCATGATTCTGACTCAGATTACAACCAAATCAAAGATGATTCAGAATATTAGAGTGTACACAGCAGGAAATGTGTGGAAATACGTGTATGGAGACACATATTACCAAGAGTGTTCATCAACTACACTAATCGCTAACTTCGACAAAACATCGCTGGTCACTCTTCCGTCATCCAGCTCAACCTGCACATTGGAAATAATGTACAGGGCGTGAGTACGGAGTACTCAGTGGACACAATGCCCAAAATATTTTTATTGTCAAGCCATTCATAGTGAAGCATAGGGTTTTTCTTGAAAGGCCTATGTTCACGAAAAACTGAGTTATCTTAAAAGCGACTGATCAGTCTAGGTTCTTTAGTAATCTACCGTATCTGATCTGCTTGTGCCCGAGGAGGTGGCCACCTCAACGCGGTCACCTGACCGGTCACTATCTGCAGTGACACGACTGATGTGTACACTAGTCCAGGTGTGATATCTGATCACTCAAGGACCCGAATTCGATAAAATTGGCTTTGCGCCAATAACAGATAGATATCATACAAAACTGAAAACATTTATGACATGACAATGCTTTTAAAAGAGCTACTGATCTAATAAAACCAGTTTTGTTTTATAGAAAGCCCACCTCGTTGTTTCTCTCTACTGCAACGAGACTTGATCTCTGCTTGCTACTGTCCCTCCTTCGCGTACCCTTCGATTAAGAATTGAGGTAAGATTCGTATTCTAACGAATAAAATCTTATCTAAGATTTTAGCTTTAATTCTGATCGGAGGTTACTGTTATCTAAGCTGAGGTTATAAATACCGTTATATGAACGGTTCATATAGATTTATTATAAATCTTTGATTTATTGTCAATCTGGATTAGTTACTGTCTGTAGTCGTGTAATTGATTTGCTAAATCAATTAATCTTGAGTATCGAATCTTGGTCAATTAACTTAGCTAAAGTTAATTATTTAATCGCGGAATAATTCCTTATGATTTACAAAATTTAATTTCGGGTGGAGTACGACTTAAATCGTGGTATTTCGGTCCATAATTAATTGGCAGTTGGGCTCGTAAATTACTTAAATCTGGCCCAATAGATAAAACCGGCCCACTAAGTTAATCCCGGCCCAGCTGTTTGGGTTCGGCCCGGCCTGTGTTAATAAAACCCAGCCCGCGACCCTAGATCTCTCTCTCTCGCCATTCATTTCTATTCAAGCCCGTTCTTTCTTCTCTCTCTGATTCCCGTCGCTTCTCTCGCCGGCGGTCATCTTCTTCGGTCGTCTTCTCCGGTGCTCATCTGTTCACTGCTCCGACAGTTCTCCTCGATCGGCGCCACAATGATGGTCGTCGTCGACTGTTGCTTCCTCTAGCTGGCATCTCTTTCCCCAATTCAAAACCCTAGCCGAATTGGGGATAAACCTACTCGTGGTTTCTCCATTAGATCCGATTCCTAGTTTCGAAATCGGGGTCTTCTCTGTTCTGTCAAATTCTCCCTTATGATTGGGGCTCTGCCGGCGAGGTGAGACGGCGCAGGCTTCGAGATGTCATCCAATATCCACGGTCCGACCTCGTCGACCTCTACTTCTGCCGGTGTTCATCTCGGACTTGACAATTCTCTCTCTCTCCGGCTCAACTTCCGCGTTCCGGCGGCCTCTCTCCTCTCTCTACAGGATTCGGTCCTAAAACCAAACTCCCTGATTCTTCGAATCAGGGGACATTTTGTCCCACTCGATTTATCAAGCTCTCGATTCTAGGGTTAAATTTTATTGTAAGGTTTATTTCCGATTCGAGTTGTTAACTTTTATTTTCTGTTTCTTGTTGTAGGTCCTCGGCGAAACGATGACAGTGAGGTGTCGCTGCTGACTTTGCCCTTTGTCGTGGCTCCGGCGCGCAACTCTCCATATTCCGGTTCTTCACCGTGTCGAGGTTTCGGCCTCGACGGAGGTTCAAATCTCAATCCTCTACTCTCTAGCTAAGTGTTTGAAAAAAAAAAAAAATATGTGTCGTTTTGCTTCTTTTACTAAATTCTGGGATGATATTATATGGCTTCGGTTTGTTTATGAGAGCATTGTGCAACTGCTTCTTAGTTCTAGATTTGGGGTTTGATGATCTATCTAGGCTCATACTTGATTCTTCTACTTTTGTGAGAATGAGCATTTTAAAACTGGATTAGTGTGTGTGTTTGTTGGTTCTCATGTGCGAAGATATTATCTATTCATGCTTGTGCCTAGAGGAGATGGATTTTGGGCAGAAACTAGCTTGAAGATAGTAGCATGCTCATCCTAAGTATACGAGTTGTTGTTACCTTGAGGTAGAGGGTTGTAGTTGCTAGCTTCTTCCCTCTTCACTTCTCTCTGGTTGCTGCAGCCCCCTTGCTTTCTCTTACTCTCTCTTATTTGCTCTATGGAATGTTTGTAAGTGATGTGGTGGCGTGTGAATCTAAATGGTGAAGAAGGGTGGTGATATAGGGGTTGATTTGAATTTCTTGAACTAGAAGGGAAGTTGACTCGGAAGGGATGGTTGTAGTCTTCCTAGAGTGTCCATTTTGGTGTTGGTTTTGTTTTCTCTTGCAGGATTGCCTGCAGATTTAGTTTGTTCCCTAATGTGCAGCTCTGATTTTGTTTCTACTTGCTTAATTTCTCTCTATTTGCAGGTAACAAGAGGGTGGAGCTGCTGCACCCGTTGGACTTCATCCAACAACTAGTTTTCATCCCCTTATTGATGGTTGAGTTTCCAAGAAGGGTTGTCTCTCCCTCAAGTTCTTAAAAGAGGTGGCACATAGCTGGAATTGGGGCTGATCCATCTCTTGTCTTTCTTGCAGGTTTCAGTTGCAGTATGAGGCTGCTAATGGGGTTGGGTTTTGGAGCAAAAAGGGAGCTGAACTTCCTTCCACTTTTAAACTAAAATTTGTTTGTTTCTCTTGTAAGATAATGGTTCTTGGAGAAATTTTGTCCTGTAGTGAAGGGTAATAGAATTGGCTTTGAAAAGGGAATTCGACCCCTGCTTTGTGTTTTAAAAGTAATACATATAGTTTGTGCTATTGATTGGGAGTCTCCATATCTTAAGCTGCAGAGATATGCAACTTTAGTCCTTAATTTGCTTTCCTCAAGCCTTGTAGTATTTCAAATTTCCTAAATATTTGCTATGCTAATACCTGATTAGCAGCTGCTTAGTGTTTGATTAATCACAAGTTTGTTCAGCCCTTTGGGCCTAAGATTACACGGCCTTCAGTTGTTGTTTGCTAGACGGGCTGAATAATTTCCAACGGCTTGACCCGATTTATTTCTTAGTGGCCTCGCTCCGCTTTTAGACACTTGGGCCTCGGCCCAATCTCTTAATTAATTACTAATCGCGTTTGCGACTTTAATCGTGGAAATCTTAATACATCAACACTTAGCTAAGTGGAATTTTGACTGCTAATTATCCATTTACCCAATCGAGTACTTAATCAACCATTGTCGGCAAATAAAATTATAGAAATCAAGTTGCTACTTGATTCTATTATTACTCTTTAACCAATTGTTCAAGAGATTTTAATTACTAAAAGTTGATAGCTCTAGGTCAACTACGTAATTAATTAACTAATCTAGTTAAGAAAATACGGGGCGTTACAGGTATGATATCATGAATTCGTACCGTAACTTTCCATTAAAAAGAGAAAAAATTATGAATTCGTACCGTAACTTTCCATTACTATCTAAACAATCTCGACAAGTTACGGTACGATATTATGAATTCGTACCGTTACGGTACGATATTATTAATTCGTACCGTAACTTTCCATTACAAAGAGAAAAAAATTATGAATTCATACCGTAACTTTCCATTACTTTCTAAACAATCTCGACAAGTTACGGTACGATAATATAAATTCGTACCGTTACGGTATGGTATTATTAATTCGTACCGTAACTTTCCATTACAAAGAGAAAAAAATAATGAATTCGTATCGTAACATTCCTCTTATTTAAAAAAATAAAACAGTAAACTACAAAAATATAAGTTTTTGCTTCCCCAAAAATCTTATACAGTAGATAACATTGCAACAAAAAGTCCCCCAACACAAGTCATAAAAATCCAAACCAAAACAACAAAATAAATCAATGAGGAAGAAAACGCAATGTAATTAAACAACCAAAAAATAGAAAATTAAATTCGAAAATTAGGATATAAACATATCTTCTATAGCAATGCCCAAAAATATGAATCACATGTAATCCAGTGAAAGATATAGAGGTTAGAAATTTTGATTTTCATCGAATTCATCGATCTAATTTAAAATCGCCTCACATTTAAATTAACATAACAAATAAAAAGCTAGTGGAATCATATTTATGCGGATAATATTCCGCATAACAAATGTGGAATTAAATAAAAACAAAAATAAAATTAAAAAATCAGAATTGAAGAAGAAGGATAAGAAAAAAAAAATGGAGTGGGAAGCTGTAGAGGATCCCCAGGTGACATATATACGCGAGGCGACCTGCGGTAAGGTGGCGGTGACTGGAGATCTGACAATTCTGGCGAGGCTGTGGAGGATCTCGACCAGCGCGGCCGACTGCACGAGGATGAGCGGCTTCTCGACGGCGGCGTAGACGGATTCATGGCCGGACTTCCGCAGAGTCACGACGGCGATGTAGAGCACCTGGAATCCGGCCATGGCCGCGGCAGTGGCGAGGCTGCGGTGGTCGGGAGAGAGAGAGAGAGAGAGAGAGAGAGAGAGAGAAGAAAGGGAGGAGGATGAGAGAGAGAGAGACGATAGTGAAAGGGGAAAAGAAATTGATATATTCTAAAATTTGAATTTGGTTTTGGGGGGATTGAGGGTAATTTGGTACTAATTTGAAAAAATGGGTAGAAAGGAGTGTAAATTAAAAGGGTGGGTATATTTAATGTTTTTTAGGGGAAGTTGGGTAGATGACTACAATACCACTAAATTATACCCACTTTTTGCTATTTCGGATGAAATACCCTTACTTATTTCAACTTTCCTTCAGCTTTTCTCCTAGTTTGAGCTCCCGCTTTCATTACATTTATTGTCTCCTTCTCCACTTTCTTTGCTTATTGGCGACGAGAAACGACGAGAAACTCTGAGCGCTCGACATTGGCTTAGGATTCCGGCAGCCTATCAACGATTTTGGGGCCTTGACTGTTTCCGTTAATATCATTCTTCCCGCATATTTTTTGCACGTCGCTCTGCTGTGCAATTTAGGGCAGGAAATTTTCAGGCGGCAGGTCATCGATTCCATCAGCGGAGGCTCCTCGAATCTGTTTTAAAGGCGGCGTTCTAGATGGCGGCAGTTGAACCGAAGGTATTTTCTCGATTCAATAGTTTTATGCTGTGAATGATTTATTTAATTTCATTTAATTATTAGGTAGCTTTGTTCAGCTGAATTTGAGTCTGGAATGTGAGTTTATTTTTGTTAAATTGGCATTTTGTATAGCTATTTTAAGATGGGTAAGCTAAGGTTGTATTTGATTCGAGTCTGAGTTGAAATATAATTGTAGCTGCTGGAACAACTGGGTGTAATAGTTTAACTTGTTCCATGCAATGCATGCATGGAACAGTACCCAGTAGTTCCAACTGTTCCATGTCATTGCATGGAACAGTTGGAACTATTACACCCAGTTGTTCCAGTTGTTCCAACTACCCATGTGCTGGAACTTTACCTTATTTAATGTATTTAATGCGTTGCATGCAAATTCGGCCTAAAAACATATTGATTACCCATGGAGGGGAATGGTCTGAAAAAGATAGCATTTACATTGGCTTTGAAAGAGAGTTGATGCCTATACCACCTGTTGGCCCTATAATATACACAGATTTGTTAAGTAGGATTCAAGCACGCATGCTGAAGCCGAAAAGTAAGTACTTGTATTGCATTGGTGAAGTCCGCGACGGGTGATACCGTTAGAATGGAGATTCTAGATGATTTTGATCTAGTTTATGTTCTGGATGAGTTGGAAGCACCTGTATTATACATTTCTACAACACCAATAAATGAAGAATTATTAGAGGTTGTGAATGACCATGCAACAAGGCTGAATAATGACATAAATCCGGTGACTAATGCTTCTGGGGCTAGGAAAACAAAATTGGGTCGAGATTTGGATAGAAATTTGGATACGACTTTGAATAGGGATTCAAATACGAATTTGAATAGGGATTTGGAGAGAGAGAGAGAGAGAGAGAAGAATATTGACACGGGCGTCGATTGGAATGAAGATTGGGGTTTACATGATACGGATTTGGATAGGGAGGGTGATCATGATCCCTTCGCGACATCTGGAGACCGTGCAGAAGATGATGATGTAGAAAGCCTTGAAAATATACCCATCGGCAGCCTTCGGCATAATGTGACCTCAGTGGATAGTAGGAATGATGTATTTGAGGGAGATCACGAGTATGTTGGGCAGTGGGTCATCCCCGGTGCATCATTTCATATGAAACAGCCTAAAACAAGAGACAATTTAGGTAATGAAGGCATCGGCAATGATACACTTTGTAAAGGTGCTATATTTGAAAGCAAGAAGAAATTGGTGACTGTGTTGGGGTTATATCATCTTGCTAATCACGTATCATTTGATACGCCGCGTTCTTGTAAGAAACAATATGGTGCTTATTGCAAAAACAAGAAAGAGAATTGTTCTTTTGTTTGTACATCACTAGCATTGGGTTCCGCATGGGAAATACAAGAATGGGCACCGCATACGTGCAAAAAAGATTTGAGATTTCATTCCGAACCAACTATATGCGCTAAAGTTTTAGGTGCATATTTTGTTCCAAATTTGATGACAAAAGGTGTTGTTTTATGGCCGAGTGATATCCAAGCGATGGTGAAATGGAAATTTGGGGCTAAAATAGAAGATCAAACTGCTTTGAATGCCAAAAATCATGCACTTACAATGGTGTACGGCGAGTCACACGAGTCATTCCAAATGCTTCCGAAGTACCTATGGATGATAGAGCACACAAATCCAGGATCTGTTACTGAATTGAAAGTCGATGAGGCTGACCGGAGTTTCAAGTACTAATTTATGGCTCTCGGTGCATATGTTAGGGGATTCAATGCATGTCGTCCTGTCATTGTAGTTGACGGTACACACCTGAAAGGGAAATACAAAGGTGTACTGTTGGTGGCTGTTACAAAGGATGCAAACGAGCAGGTTTTTCCATTAGCATTCGGGTTGGGGGACAAAGAGACTGACGAGTCATGGACTTGGTTCTTTCAACAGTTCCGACGTGCCTTCGGCTGTCCAGATAAGATGATGATCGTTTCAGACCAACATGCTAGCATCAAGAATGCAATGGATGCTGTCTACCCCGGCGTAGCCCATGGGCTTTGTGTTTATCACCTGCAAAAAAACATCAAGTTCTGGGGAGATCATGCCATTGCGCTCTTCCAAGCAGCTGTACACGCCTACTGTGAACGTGACTACAACCTTGCAATGAGAAATCTTAAATCTCATGCTCCAGCTGCATATAACAAGGTACTGTGTGTCGATCCGAGACAATGGGCTTGTTCTAAATCTCCTGTGCCCCGTAACCTATTTTCAACATCTAATGCTGCTGAGTGCTTCAATGGTTGTCTTCGATGGGCTAGAACTTTGCCAGTTTGTACTCTCTTCGAGTGTATCTACTCTCTCATCGGGCAGTGGTTTGTAGAATGGCGTGCTCTGGCTACCAGTCGAACTCACGAGTTAACTGATTTTGGACAATTGAAATTAGGTAGGGCAGCTGAGTTGGGTTCCACTATGAGCGTTGAACCAATTTCTGTAACAAAGTTCAAGGTATCTGCAGCCATGAAGCATCACGTAGTGGATCTTGACAAGAAGCAATGCACTTGTCTTATATTCGATATCGACTTCATCCCTTGCTCTCATGCTTCAGCAGCCTTACGGTAACCATGTCATGTTTGAAATGTGGTCACTGTTTTTCATGCAAGTCTTTATCGGTTTAGGGCTGTAATTTAGGATCCAGTTGGATCTATTTGCTCCAATATAGTTCCAACTGTTCCAATTGTTCCAACACACATCTTAAGTGGTTTCGTTGTTGCAGTCACACAAAACAGTCGCCAATCCCATACGTCTCTCGTTATTACTCCACTGACGCACTCCATGAAAACTATGCGGGTGAGGTGATGCCAATTCCTATGCCCGAAGATTGGAACCTACCCACTGTGGTTGAATCGTGGGTTGTTGGAGCTCTGAAAAATCCTAAACAGGCCGGTCGACCGCGTGTCAGCAGGATAAGGCCCGTGTCCGAATCATCATCTCGAAGCAGAGGCACCCCTCGATGTACTCGTTGTTCGCAGTTCGGACATTATCAGAGTACTTGTGTTGTTCCGATATCCATTCTGTCTGCCGGAGAGGTTTCGTCATCGGGTACCAAACGCCGCAGGCCGAAGACATGCGGCATTTGTCATGCTACTGGCCATACCTGATTGACATGTATTCATAGGGTTCCGCCGCCATAGACGAAACTATCAAGCGTTATCGGCTTGTAATCTAATTTGAATATTCGGAACTATTTATTACTATAAATCCAATTGTACCAATTGTACTGGTAATACTCAAAGCATTTCATAGTTCAATTAATTAGATCACGATTAATGTGCTTTAACCATCATTGATTAGATGCTTCAAGAATAATACGCATTGTATGCTTTGTCAAATCAAGTATCTTCTCTCAGAAAAAAGTGTTTTGTTTTTATTTTTTTTGTTGAAGATTCCCTTAACCAAGCATGCTTGCTTTGAGAAGAATGGCAACCTTTGAATGGTCAAAAGATTCCCTCAAATAATGCATACGCATCCTCTCCAATATTTCTAAGTGCTATAAGATGGTCTTAGTGGTTGCCTTTTTTTCATGTATTTCTTAGCTATATTTCGCTCACTTTTCAGATGGATTTCTCCAACCTCCCATCTCAAAGACAATACTTCTACAATATCCCATGGAACAAGACTCTTGATAAGGAGTTCATTGGGTGTTTTATCTCACTAATGGAGAAATACCCCGACCTCAAATATGATCATGCCGGCAGATGCCTTATTGGCGGCGAAAGTCATTCTCTTGAACAACAATCCCAGTCTAAGCCTCAATTGGGAGGATCTCTACTACCGTTTCAGTCTCCTACGAGACTGGTATGCTACCTTCAAGTGGGTTCTTGCATATGAAGGGTCCGACTGGGATAGAGAGAGCAATCGTGTATTCACTAGCGATGATAAATGGAATGCGATGTTCATGGTAAATACGACATAATTTGTTAACCTCCAAGTACCTATTCATTTATTTATACGTTAATTTGTTTGCAGGAGAAACCAATGGCTAAAGCATACTACAGCCGCGGCGAGCCACTTTATGATGACATGATGATCCTTTTCGCACTCGAAGACATCAAGAATGAAGAACTTTCGCATAAAGTGATTAACTTGGATGAAAGTGAAGCTTCGGATGATGTGTCCGTTGAAGTAACATCTCCACCCTTGAACTCCCGATGCCGTAGACTTTTCAAGGGCCCATCGAACCCACCTTCATTCCCCGTAATGAACTTTGGCCCAAGAAAGCCACGCTATATGGAAAGCAAAAAAAAGTCATCAAGCTAAGGTCAAAGCTCGACCTCATCTACATCGCCACTTATGTGGTGGAAACCGTGATGGGAACACTCTTGGGGGATGCTTCAGCCGTTGGTTGTTAGTTATCAATTTCACGTTGTCATTGCGAGTCTATTTGTTGAAGTCCTACGTACTTTCTAGTTATCTCAGTCTATTTGTTGAAGTCCTAGCAAGTCCTACCTACTTTCTTCTTGTTTTATTGCCTACATGTTGTTTTATTGCCTAAATGTATGACGTATCCCTTTCTCAGTCCACAAAAGCAGCACACACGGCCCACAAGCACGGGACACTTGGAACTATATATTCAAATAGATCCAAGTGTTCCAACAGCGCACTTGGATCACTTCGTTCTATTAGAAGAAATAGAACCAAGTGTTCCATTGCGCACTTGGATCACTTGGTTCTATTAGAAGAAATAGATCCAAGTGATCCATTGCGGAACTTGGATCACTTGGTTCTATTAGAAGAAATAGATCCAATTGTTGAGCAGCGCACTTGGATCACTTGGTTCTATTAAAATAAATAGAGCCAAGTGTTCCATTGCGCACTTGGATCACTTGGTTCTATTAGAAGAAATAGATCTAAGTGTTCCAGCAACGCACACAAAATATATTGACTGAACAGTTCACAGTATCACGCGAAATATATCAACAAGAAGACATAATATTATGAATGCTTCTGAGAGACCCTACCTACCGAACCCTAACAAACATGATTGTTTGTGATTTCCCATCCCACCTAGACATGCACAGATGAAGACTACAACAAAATATGCAGTTTTTTCTACAAGCCACCCCCTGGCTATAACATAATGCTTCAGAAAATACACTTGGAACCGTTTGTTTCTTTCACAAAATGCCGGCCCATTACGCTCTAATCGAAGCCCCCTGATCAAACGATAGGAAAAACTGTGCTCCCGTCTGTACTGAATTTGAAGATTGACTCTGCAATGTGATTACGATAATTTTAAATATCATCCATGGTCATCTTCTTATCAGCCACACCCTTAAGTCGATTTTCAGCGTATAATAACGCTAATGGCCCGCAACTTGCACTGTCATCCTGCTTGATCTTGTTGACTTTAGGAACACAATGCTCCCATTGCGAGTAGATGGGCACGACTTCTTCAAGCCTTTTCTCGTAAAAGTTCATATACTTCAACACTTGTGGGACAATACGCGCTACCGGCTCGAATGCGACTGATCTGAGTTGAAGGTGGTGGGCTTCGAATTTGTGCTGGTTCGAGTCCCAAATCTCCAACGTGCACTGAGTCAGGTCTAGAATACACGTAGCCCAATGCTTATTGAAGCAACACACCATGATAACTGATTAACACGTATTTTATGTGCATGTTGAGTGTATTTTGCATGTGTTTGAGTCTCGATTTATGTGCTTAAATGCTAAAAATGCTAAGGTTTCTTAACTTGTAGCATACATTCTATTTTTCTCGTATTCTCTCGGTTTTTTATCTATTTTTGTAAGATTGGAAGAGCATTCATGTGGTTAAGGATTGAAGGTTGGAAATGAGGAAGAATCGAGCTTAATTAGGGTGAACCTAGGGTTAAAAATGTGGAATTTGAATTTATAGAGTTAGGGTTTCACTAGGTCAAGTTCGTTTATGTTTTTCTCATTCTCTCAAGTCTCTTTGTGTCTTTTTGCAGGTTGATGAAGAACTTTCTTGGCCAAATTGATCATTCCATGATGAAGAGGAGCGCGTTAGGAAGCCGTAGCAAAAAGTGGTTTGTAAATCGGAGTTCGTATGAGAGAGAACGAGCGAAAACGGAGAAAGCGCGCAAGAGACGAAGAGTTGACCGGTCAAGAAAGAAGGACGACCGGTGACCCAGCCAGCGGTCCAGCCAGCCGCCGGCCCCCCTCCTCTGGACCGCCATCAGCCACAGAGATTTCGGCGGCCTGGCCGGCGACCCAGCCGGCGGTCCAGCCGGTCGCCGGTCAGCAGCCCTTCTTCACTTAAGGGGCGAGTTCGGCTCGCCCAAACTCGCCCCGGTTCATCCCATTTTGCCCCGATTCGACTCAAACTCGATTTTCAATGTATTTAATCATAGAATTCACCCCATTTGTGTATCTTTTTGCATATTTTATTCTCCCAAGAACCCTAGAATATTTTCTCTCTTTCCTTTTTAGTATTTTGAAGATTGTTGAAGCTTTACTTTGTGGATTTGAAATTCAAGACCACCTTCTTCTTCCTTATTAAATTCTCTTCCTTTTAAGCATGATTTCATTTATTTTCCATGGTTTATTTCCTTTAATTATGTCTAGCTAATTTCCTTTTGGTTCCAATATATGAAGATATGATCTAGAAAACTAGGTTTTTGGATTTTGTTGTTGGATTTACCTTCTAATTCATGTGTCTTGTGGTTTAGGTTTGATTTTATTGCATGATTGATTGACCATCATTGAGTGCATACAAGGTATTTGGTTAAATGCTTAGGAGGCTTTAGTTCATAACACTTGGAATCAAATCACATCATACTAGTAATTCTTGCTAGTAGGAGCTTCTAGATAATTAATTGAGCCATTTGGAGTTAATTTATGCATCTTGAGACCTAGCGGAGATAGATGTCATAGGTTAATCTACTAATGTTGATTGCTTCAAGAGAAGAATTGATGTTTAATATATATATATAACTCCCATATGAATTAGATTAAAATGGCTAATCCATGTAAATCCGTAAACCTAGGCTTTTAGTGATTATTGGATTATATTTGGAACCATACTTTCTCTTATTGATTTTATATCACTTGCTACTTGTTGTTTGTTAGTTAAGTGTTAGGTTTGTTAATTATTTTTCATTTGTCATTAATCAATCAAAAACACAAAAATATGATATATTGTAGCTTGGATAGTAAGTTTAGTAGCTAGGTTACTACTTGAAACTTGAGCGTCCTTGCATTCCTTGTGGTTCGACTCGATTACTCAATCAATTATTATTGCTATCTACCCTCACCCCTAAAGTGAGGGCGGATCAATTTTGGCGCCGTTGCCGGGGAATGCTTAGTTTGAGTTTCAATAGTCGATTTGGTTATTGAATTACTAATTCAAGCATTTGTTTCTTTTAATTTTTATTTTGTATGTTTATGCACACAAGGTCTAAAGGAAGACTCGTTCAACCTTTGATTTTGAACTTTGAAAGAAGACATATAAGACGGAATTCTATT
This sequence comes from Mentha longifolia, assembly GCA_001642375.2. Classification (NCBI taxonomy): domain Eukaryota; kingdom Viridiplantae; phylum Streptophyta; class Magnoliopsida; order Lamiales; family Lamiaceae; genus Mentha; species Mentha longifolia. Next base: position 23,430,966 of record CM038114.1, on the reverse strand, counting down.
GAAGAAGAAGCTATGGAAGGAAACAATCAAAACATGGAAGCTCTTATGAGAGAGATGGAAGAATTTCGTGCTTGGAAGGAAGATCAAGAGAGGAGAGCTAATGAGGCACAACAACCTCCACCTAACCAAATGTTCGAGCCTCCTACCCAACAATTTAAAGGAGGTGAATGGGGAACGATAAATGCTAACAACTTCGAGTTGAAATCCGGGCTTATTCAAATGATAAAGAGTGAGCAATTTGGGGGATCACCTATGGAAGACCCAAACACTCACCTTAGCACATTCTTAGATATGTGCGACACCGTGAAGCTCAATGGTGTCTCCAACGATGCAATTAGGATGAGGATGTCCGGCTTCTCATTGAGAGATCGAGCCAAAGATTGGTATAAGAGTTTGAATAAGGCGGATATTCACACATGGGATGAGCTATGCAAAGCATTTCTTAACAAATACTTTCCTCCTTCCAAGGCGCAAAAGCTTATATCCAAAATATCGCACTTTTCTCAACAAGGCGATGAATCATTGTTGAAGCTTGGGAGCGTTATAGGGAGCTCTTGAGGAAGTGTCCCCAACATGGTTTCAATGAGGGTCAACAAATCACTAATTTTTATAGTGGTTTGACGCCTCACACAAGGAGCATAGTGGATGCGACTTCCGGAGGATGTTTGGTGAACCGGAATGCAAGAGAAGCTCTAAGGATAATCGAAGAAATGGCGGCTAATAGCTATCAATGGCCAATGGAAAGGGCTCATCCGAGGAAAGTTTCTTCTATTGTTGATGAGAAGTACGAAGTTATGGCAAATGAATTGGCCACTATGAAGAAGAAGTATGATGAAGCACAAGCTTAACTCAAAGTTATTCAATCTTAAGAGATGTTAGAACCCGAGGTGATTGAGGATGAAAATTTTGTGAATCAAATGAGTTATGGGAACTATAGGCAAAGGTTTCAAGGAAACGCTCAAGGGAACTATCAAGGAGGTCATTCTTATGGAACTCAAGGAGGGAACTTAGCCTATCATCCCAATAATCGTCCTCATCCCAACTTATCCTATGGAAATCCAAATAATGCCCAAAATCCACCACCGGGATTCTCTACTTCTCAAGGGAATGTTGAAGAGCAAAGGAAGACACCTTCTTCTATGGAGCAATTGCTTCAACAACTTGTTGCAAATCAAGGACAAATGGCTACTCAACAAAATAACATGGCCAACCAACAAACTCAAATGGCAAATCAACAAAGCACTTTCATCCAACAAACCGGACAAAAGGTGACTACCTTGGAGAATAATATAACTTCATTGTCTAAACAAGTGAAGATGTTGGAAGGGCAACTAAGTCAAATGGCAAATCATGCTACCACTCAACATACTCCAGGCAAGTTTCCAAGTAACACGGAAGTGAACCCTAAGGGATGCAATGCTATTACGTTGAGAAGTGGAAAAGGGTATGAGAATCATGTTGCATCCGGAAGTGGGAAGGAAGAAGTTCTTGTTGAAGAAATTCCTTATGAAGAAGAAACCTCAAAATATGAAGAGAAATCATCAAAAGAGGTTCAAGCTTCATGTGCAAAGGATGAAGGTTCAAAGAAAGTCACTCTTCAAGAAAGATTTCAAGAGGATGATTTGGTAGAGGCACCTATTCCTACCAAAGATATGATCACCAGAGCTCCTTTCCCTCGTCATTTGGCTAAGGCAAAGGTGGATGAGAAGATGAAGAGATTTTTAGAGATTTTCAACAAGGTACATCTCAACATCCCTCTACTTGATGCATTGAGGGATATGCCTAGTTATGCTAAGTTTTTTAAAGAGGCCGTTGCCAACAAAAGGAAGTTTGGTCAATTTGAGACTATACACTTGTCGGAGGAATGTAGTGCAATCTTGCAAAAGAAGGACATGCCTTCAAAGCAAAAGGATCCCGGAAGTTTCACAATAGCTTGTTTGATTGGTGGTTCAAATTTTGGAAATATTTTGTGTGATTTGGGAGCTAGTATAAATCTAATGCCTCTATCCATTTTTAAGAGATTGGAAATAGGTAACATCAAACCTATAGTCATAGCTCTCCAAATGGTGGATAGATCTATCACTTATGCAAATGGAGTAGTAGAGGATGTCCTTGTGAAAGTTGAAGATTTCATATTCCCGGTCGACTTTGTGGTTCTAGATATGCCGGAGGACAAGAACATGTCTCTTATCCTTGGTCGACCATTTCTTGCAACGGGACGGGCTCTTATTGATGTACAAGAGGGTAATCTCACTTTTAGAGCCAATGATGAATCCCTCACCCTTTCCATATTCGATGCTATGAAGAAGGTCGATGATTCTCAAGTTGAAGAATGCAAGATGATCATTACCTTGCCTACATCTATGGCTAAGGATCCGGTGGAACATGTCATCTCCAATTCTATCTATACCTATTCCGACTTGGAGGATGCTTGTGGTGATCTCCTTGAATCACTTGCAAGGATTGATGTTAACCAAGGCTCTCCAAAAGATGAAGTGAAGTACCTTGATATCAACAAACCGGGGGAAGTTGGAAGTTCAACTCAAGAGAAATCATCTCCAAATACTACTCATTCAAGCCATGAGTTGAAACCTCTTCCGGATCACTTAAGGTATGTTTTCCTTGGTGATAAAGACTCCTTTCCGGTTATCATATCAAAATATCTTTCTACATCCGAAGTTGATAAATTGTTGAGGGTGCTTAGAAGGTATAAGAATGTGATTGGTTGGACCATTGATGATATTAAGGGGATTTGTCCATCGGTGTGTATGCATAGAATATTGATGGAAGATGGTTTTCGTCCTAAGGTTCAACCTCAAAGGAGATTGAACCCCGTGTTGCAAGAAGTTGTTCAGAAAGAGGTTTTGAAGTTGTTAGATGTGGGGATGATATATGCAATCTCCGACAGTGAATGGGTTAGTCCAACACAAGTTGTCCCAAAGAAGGGTGGAATGAACGTGATCACCAATGAGAAGAATGAATGAGATGATTGCTACAAGATTGGCCACCGGATGGTGTGTTTGCATCGACTATAGGGCGTTGAATGCAGCCACAAGGAAGGATCATTTTCCTCTTCCTTTTATCGACCAAATGTTGGATAGATTGGCCGGGTACGAGTATTATTGCTTCCTTGATGGGTATTCGGGGTACAATCAAATCATGATAGCCCCCGAAGACCAAAACAAGACGGTGTTTACTTGTCCTTATGGAGTGTTTGTATTTCGAAGGATGCCTTTTGGTTTGTGCAACGCCCCGGCTACATTTCAAAGGTGCATGATGTCGATTTTTGATGGTCTTATTGAAAACATAATGGAAGTGTTTATGAATGAATTTTCGGTGTTTGGCTCGAGTTTTGATGCATGCCTAGACAACTTCTCTATTGTGTTGCAAAGATGTGAAGAGAAGTCTTTAGTACTCAATTGGGAAAAGTGTCACTTCATGGTCAAGGATGGAATTGTGCTTGGTCATAAGATCTCTTATGATGGATTGGAAGTGGATAGAGCTAAGATCATTGCCATTGAGAAGCTACCTCCACCAACCAATGTGAAATCCATTCGGAGTTTTCTTGGTCATGCCGGGTTTTATCAAAGATTCATAAGGGATTTCTCGAAGATCACAAAACCTCTATGTCCTCTTTTAGAGAAGGATGCTAAGTTTGAGTTTGATGACAAGTGTTTGAAAGCATTTAAGACTCTAAAGAAGGCTTTGATATCAACTCCCGTCTTGATTACCCCTTGTTGGAGTGACCCTTTCATATTGATGTGTGATGCTAGTGATTGGGCGTTGGGAGTTGTGTTAGGCCAAATCCGGGACAAGGTATTTCGAGTTATTCATTATGCTAGTAAGACCTTGGATCCGGCCCAAAGAAACTACACAACCACGGAACGAGAATTTTTGGCTATTGTCTTTGCATTTGATAAGTTTCGAGCTTATCTTGTTGGAAACAAAACCGTTATGTATTCGGATCACACGGCTATTCGTCAACTCATGGCCAAGAAGGATGCTAAACCTCGCCTTATTCGTTGGATTCTTCTTCTACAAGAGTTCGATGTTGAGATTCGTGATCGAAAAGGTTGTGAGAATGTCATAGCGGGTCATTTATCTCATCTTGAAGATTCAATTGAAGGTGATGATGACAAGTTGGAAATTGGTGAGTGTTTTCCCGATGAAAAGCTCTTTTGTTTCACTATCTTTGCTTTGAAGATTCATAAATGTTGGTTTGCGAATTATGCAAATTACTTGGTTCTTCATGAGTTACCTCCAAATCTCACTACGGATTACGCTAAGAAGAAGTTTCTCCGTGAAGTGAATTTCTATTATTGGAGTGATCCTCATTTGTTGAGAAGATGTGCCGATGGTATGATTCGGAGATGCGTTATAGAGATTGATTGACAAAAGATTATCAAGGAGTGCCACAATGGACCAAGTGGTGGACATTTCGGAGCAAATAGAATGACCATGAAGATTTATCAAAGTGGCTTTTATTGGCCTTCGATATTTCGGGATTGTCAAGCCTTTGTAAAAATGTGTGATCGATGCCAAAGGATAGGAAACATCTCTAAGAGAGATGAGATGCCCCAAAATGTTATGATTGAGGTAGAGTTGTTTGATGTGTGGGGGATTGACTTTATGGGCCCTTTTCCAACTTCGTGTGGATTTTCCTATATTCTTCTTGCCGTCGAGTATGTGTCGAGATGGGTCGAGGCCATTCCAACCTCGACAAATGATGCAAAAGTGGTGATCAAGTTTCTCAAGAAGAACATCTTAACTCAGTTTGGCAGTCCGAGAGCATTGCTTAGCGATGGGGGGTCCCATTTTAATAACAAATGGCTAGGAAATGTGCTTGCCAAGTATGGAGTGAAGCACAAGATCACTTCACCTTATCATCCTCAAGCCAATGGTCAAGCCGAGCTCGCAAACCGGGAAATAAAGCAAATCTTGGAGAAAACGGTGACCACTAGGAAGGATTGGGCCAACAAACTCGATGATGCATTATGGGCTTAAGGACGGCGTACAAGACTCCCATTGGTATGTCACCTTTTCAACTTGTATTTGGGAAGTCTTGTCATTTACCTTTGGAAATCGAGCATCAAGCATATTGGGCTACTCGAGCCATCAACTTTGATTTCAAAGGAGCCGGATATAGTCGCATTGATCATCTTGTTGAGTTGGAGGAATGGAGAAATGAGGCTTATGAGAATTCTAGAATTTATAAGGAAAGAGCAAAGAAATTCCATGATATGGGCATTCGAAGGAAGGAACTTGGTCCGGGAGATGAGGTGTTGCTCTTTAATTGAAGACTTCGTCTTTTTCCGGGAAAACTCAAGTCTTGATGGACCGGGCCTTATGTGATATACAAGGCTAACAAGAATGACACATTTGAACTCTTGAAGGAAGATGGTTCCAAATTTCTTGCTAATGGTCATCGTCTCAAGCCTTACTTCAAGCCGGAGAGAACTCGTGAGGAGTCGGTTTTCTACCTCAACGACCCTTGATTTTGGAGGTAATGTCGAGCTAACGACGTTAAACAAAGCGCTCGTTGGGAGGCACCCCAACAATTATCTCTTTATTCTTCATTTTTAGTTAGTTTTAGTTCATTTTTGGTTTTTTTTATCTTTGTTTGTGATTAAGTCATTTTTCTTAATTTATCTTTATTTTTGTGATTGGAATAAATGAGGGAAGATAATCAACTAATCAAGCAAGCAACAGAGTGAAAGACTTTCAAAACCATCATCAACCTAGCTTTGGACCGTTGTAAGTGTAATTTAAATTTCTTATTATTCTTCCCTCCAAACTCATTTTAGACCTTATGTTCTAAAATAAGTTTGGGGGAGGGGGGTAGGATAAGGAATTTAAATTACTTTACTTTTGATATTTTTCAAGCTTCTATTTGATGTGTTTGTTGATTATATGCTTAGGCTTGCTTGATGATTGTGGTTGATTGGGGTTAAATGGATGATTTTTACTTATTTTGGATTGGTGATGAGTTTGGGTCGATAAGCTTAATTGATAAAAATTCCTTATTTGGTTTGTTGGTTTATTGAATGTGAGCTTACAATGGAGAATCTTTGGTGATGATGATTTTATTGATTGATTGGAGCTTGAGTGTGAAATTTTTGGAAAATTGAAAAGGTTAAATAAATGCTTGCATGTGTGAATGTGAAAGAACGTGTTTAATTGTTCAAGTGCATTTGGGTGAGATGCCAATGATTGATGCTAAAATGGTGATATTTTTGAAATTTCTCAAGTTTGAGTCAAGCATGATTAGGGCTATTTCACTTGAATAGCTTGGAAGGATTGATCTTAGGCACTTAGGCCCTAGACAAAAAGCTTGAGAGGATTTTGAGCCTTAAACTATGCATTTTACATAGTGAATATCCTTTCTTGAGAGCTTGATCTTGCATTGCATATTCTTTACTAGAACTTGTCTTGATACTCTTGTTAGAAGTATTACATGTGTGCATGATTAGGAGATGCTCTTAGGCCATCATTGAATAGCCCATTTTTCCTAAACTACTAACCTATCTTTCATTACCATTGTCGTCCCATTTTGAGCCTTGAATAGAGCCTTTTCTTCTTGAACCGGATAATAGGGGAAGAAGGATGGTTAAGGGAATCTTGGTGAAAGTTGAAAATTCATAAAAAATGATGGGTGATGGTGAAGGGTCTTAAGATTTGCTTTGAGTTGATTGAACACTCCTATAAGCTCAATATTAGGAAAGAAAAGAATAAGAGCAAGTATCTATTAAAAAAAAATAAAATGTAAGAACAAAGTTCTTACAAGAAAAAGAGAAGAATAAGAGCATAAAGGAGTGTTTCTTTAAATGTTTGATAGAAGTTTGGATTCATTTGATAAGAAGGGGTTGGACAAGGTGGATGATGCAAGAAATTCGTACTTCAAAAGGTGAAGAAAAGGGATAAAGGTACTTGAATGAAAATTGAAGTCACTTAACCTAAAATTCCCTACCTTAACCAATGTCCCTACATTATAAGCTTAATAAAGACCTTTTTGATCTTAATTTGTGCATGCATTGTAGTATTGGGAACTTGAGTTGATAGGCAAGCTTATGGTTAAAGATGTGTATTGCATGATTTCGATGAGTGTTTACCATTTCCATATATTGAGGGATCGAGTGATACACATATTCCTTGTGAGGTCTAGAGTCGAAGGTGCTTGAGTGATTGATTTCTAATTTAGAATAGTGAGTGATCTTGTGAATGTTTTGCTTGACTTGAGAATTTCCTTGAGCTAAATTGGTTTTTGATATGATTTGATGCATCGAGGAACTCAAAATGCACACTCCATACGTGTTAAGTGTTTTGATTGTTCGTTTCATTATTCGGGACGAACAATGGCTTAAGTTTGGGGGAGTGATTAACACGTATTTTATGTGCATGTTGAGTGTATTTTGCATGTGTTTGAGTCTCGATTTATGTGCTTAAATGCTAAAAATGCTAGGATTTCTTAACTTGTAGCATACATTCTATCTTTCTCATTTTCTCTCGGTTTTTGATCTATTTTTATAAGATTGAAAGAGCATTCATGTGGTTAAGGATCGAAAGCTAGAAATGAGGAAGAATCAAGCTTAATTAGGGTGAAGTCTAGGGTTAAAAATGTGGAATTTGAATTTATAGAGTTAGGGTTTCACTAGGTCAAGTTCGTTTATGTTTTCCTCGTTCTCTCGAGTCTCTTTGTGTCTTTTTGCAGGTTGATGAAGAACTTTCTTGGCCAAATTGATCATTCCATGTTGAAGAGGAGCTCGTTAGGAAGCCGTAGCAAAAAGCAGTTCGTAAATTGGAGTTCGTATGAGAGAGAACGAGCGAAAACGGAGAAAGCGCGCAAGAGACGAAGAGTTGACCGGTCAAGGAAGAGGACGACCGGCGACCTAGCCAGCAGTCCAGCCGGCCGCCGGCCCCCCTCCTCTGGACCGCCATCAGCCACAGTGATTTCGGCGGCCTGGCCGGCGACCCAGCCGGCGGTCCAGCCGGTCGTCGGTCAGCCGCCCTTCTTCACTTAAGGGGCGAGTTCGGCTCGCCCAAACTCGCCCCGGTTCGTCCCGTTTCGTCCCGATTCGACTCAAACTTGATTTTCAATGTATTTAATCCTAGAATTCACCCCATTTGTGTATCTTTTGCATATTTTATTCTCCCAAGAACCCTAGAATATTTTCCCTCTTTCATTTTTAGTATTTTGAAGATTGTTGAAGCTATACTTTGTGGATTTGAAATTCAAGACCACCTTCTTCTTTCTTATTAAATTCTCTTCCTTTTAAGCATGATTTCATTTACTTTCCATGGTTTATTTCCTTTAATTATGTCTAGCTAATTTCCTTTTGGTTCCAATATATGAAGATATGATCTAGAAAACTAGGTTTTTGGATTTTGTTGTTGGATTTACCTTCTAATTCATATGTCTTGTGGTTTAGGGCTTGATTTTATTGCATGATTGATTGGTCATCATTGAGTGCATACAAGGTGTTTGGATAAATGCTTAGGAGGCTTTAGTTCATAACACTTGGAATCAAATCACACCATACTAGTAATTCTTGCTAGTAGGAGCTTCTAGATAATGAATTGAGCCATTTGGAGTTAATTTATGCATCTTGAGACCTAGCGGAGATAGATGTCATAGGTTAATCTACTAATGTTGATTGCTTCGAGAGAAGAATTGATGTTTAATATATATAGAACTCCCATATGAATTAGATTAAAATGGCTAATCCATGTAAATCTGTAAACCTAAGCTTTTAGTGATTATTGGATTATATTTGGAACCATACTTTCTCTTATTGATTTTATATCACTTGCTACTTGTTGTTTGTTAGTTAAGTGTTAGGTTTGTTAATTATTTTTCATTTGTCATTAATCAATCAAAAACACAAAAACATGATATATTGTAGCTTGGATAGTAGGTTTAGTAGCTAGGTTACTACTTGAAACTTGAGTGTCCTTGCATTCCTTGTGGTTCGACTCGATTACTCAATCGATTATTATTGCTATCTACCCTCACCCCTAAAGTGAGGGCGGATCAATAACCTATGCGAACAACATTTCAATATTGTTAGAACATGTGGAACAGTATTGGAAAGCAATTCCAAGAGTACCAACTTAAGTGCAAAATATTTACCTTATTTGCATCGTCCCAACTTTCCAGGGCCCCCCACTTGGGCAACCGTCCATCCACAAACTTAGACAGCCGTTTAAGGTCTGCCTCATTCACTTCTTTCTCCTAATCAAACCTGGCGGATCTCATGCGATCTTTCTCGATGTCGTTCCAAACCTCCAATATAGCTTGCTGAAAATCGACAGCAGCTTGTGCATAAATACAAAAATCTCAGGTGAACTTAAGTAAAGTGAACATGAAATTAGTAAAATTTACATAGAAAGTGGATCCCGTGATCCTTATTCCCTTCTTCACTTTATGAATTCCAGCTAGGCTCGGGTCCGTGGCTAGGATAGACAAGTATGGATCCACATGCTCATTCTCCAATTGATATCCTATTTTTTTGATATCAAGAAAATACTCTTTGCCCACTGGATACGGCAAGCCAACATTTCTCCTAAAATTGAAATGACTAAAGAATTACATTTACAGAACAATGGAACTATTTCTACACATCATGAAATGAGGTGAACTTACTCATCTCCACCAGTCCCCCTTAAGAAGCGTTGGAAGTCTGTGCCCCTGACATCGTTTGGTAAGAAGGGGCTCCTTAATGATGCTGCAGGTTTTCTCTTTCTACCTGCTCCTGCTCGACTGTAAGTCACTACCGGCCCTTTGCCCTTTCTCTGCCTTACCTCCTCTTCCAATTGTACTTCAAGTGTCTCACTGCTTCTGATGATGTCAGCTCGACTCGGTTTACTATGGCAAGGGGAGTTGAGCATGGTAGCTCATCATTCAGAAGCTCCTCATTAAAAACTTCCTTTTGAAATGAACGTATCTCAGCCAGCTCCTTTACCATTTGGGAAGTGCTGAGGGCCTCTTCAATCGTTTGGCCGGCATCCTATAAAGTTTTAAATATGAGAGACATCCAACGAATGAAAAAAAAAAAACACAGTTGGAAAACCTTGAACAATTGGAACAACTGGAACAATCGAAACAGATTGCAAGAGTTGTTCCAACTGTTTCGCACCCTAAAAAAATTGCTAGGAAAAACTAAAGAATTGATACCACTTCAACAGTTTCACTGTCTCCTTCAGCCTTCTTTTCTCCCTCTCCTTCCTCGGCATCTCCTTCAGTCTCCTGTTGTCCCACCCCTTCATCAGCCTGGGCTGTACCATGGCCATCTCCTTCAGCCTCCTCATCTCCCTCAACCTCATCGGTAACATAAGTTCCATCCTGGGCATGTCCTTCATTCTCCTCAAAAATTACCTTATCGTCTTCCTCAACTTGGTTTTCTCCACCCTCGTGATGGTCATTTTCTTCTTCAATGTTGTCTTCTCCTTCACCTTCATTTTCATCCTGCGACCTGGTCGACATGCGTGCTGCTCTACAAACATCATTGTTGTAGTTTTGGTCACGGTCGGGAAAAAGGATCGTCGTCATCTTCTTCACAACCAGATCAGTTACTTTCTCTGCAAAAACACTGCTGCCCTCGAGCTTCTGCCTTGCTCTTTTTGCCGCCTTACTGGCAATCTCGGCAACTAATTTTCTCTTCCTGCTAAGTGTCAGAGTGTAGATGGCTTCGTCTTCTTCGGCAACACCGGTGCCTGCGCATCGACCTCGCCTTTCACCAGCTGCACTCAACTCTGGAGGCATATCGGCCCTCCTCCTCAGTGGTATTTATGGAAGTTCTTCCTGCTGCTCTTCTTCTTGCCGTCGAGGCTCTCTCCAATTGAGAAGTGTAGATCAAAGAGAATGGCGTCCCTTCAGCCTCTACGGACGTCACATAACTGAGTTGTACCTCTTTGTCATCAGGCTCTCTTCAACATAAATTTTGAATGCATCAGTGAAGATTATTTCCACGAAAAGGGAAACAACCAAACAAACAAATAAGTTATAACATAGCCTGGAAGAGTTGTAACTGTATACCAAAATAGATCCAAATGTTCCAGGTATTCAGACAGATAAATAATCAACTAATATATTTGTTCGCCTGGAACAGTTGTAACCATATACCAAAATAGATCTAACTGTTCCAAGTGTTCAGTCAGGCAGTTAATCATATAACATTGCCTGGAACAGTTGTAACTATATACAAAAATAGATCCAAATGTTCCAAGCAAAGAACACGCTATGAGGTGAGGGTTCTCACATATGTGATCTCGATATCCAGATAATTTAAGCCTCTATCGTAGGTATAGCGTAGCCCACGGGGACGACAATTCCTTCTCACCCTTGCACCAAAACTTTTTCCCAATTCTAGGAAGGCCTCATATATCCAGCCCTAATTCACAGAAAAATATAAACATTTAAGAATTTATTTATGCAACTAAAAAGGTATTACAATGAAATGAGGAATACAAGCCACATAGCAGGAAAGCTAGAGTGTTGCCAGTCAAGTGATAAGACTTGGCAGGAATATGCTTTTTCACAGATTGAATTGAATTCACCAAAAGCTGGTAAGAAATGCTGCCCCAAGGGAACTTAGCCCATCCTTTCTTGTCCTCGACCAAGACCTATACCCAGTCGGGTATCTTGGAGGATGCTGCGTCCATTCCCATGATAATGTGTGCCACAATAAGAATCTGAGAGAGCTTCACGCAGTCCCCAGCATCAAGACCTTCCCAATTCTCGCCAACCATGTACCAATACCATAAATTGTTTGGTGAGATAGGGTTATTTTGGAAACACCGGGTGTAGAGAGAGTTCTCCGGTATCTCGTGCCGTGCAAATGGATTAAAATCGGTGGGCCCAAACCAGAGACCAGTGACGAGCGCAAACTCCATTCGTCCGAATTTAACTACCTCACCATTTACCCTAAAGAATATCGCAGTAGGGTCAGGGTCTGAGGTCCCTATTGCTTCTCGGCTGACTAGATGATGGATGCACTTCCCAGACTTCGATATTACAGTTGGGTATGTCATAAAATGTTTGAACACACTTTTACCCATTGCTGCTTCAACATCTTGTCCGAATTCCTCCAGCCTGCCCTGAATGACAGATATGATATCCTTTTTGCCATTGAGTATCAATTTGTAATTTTCTTAATCTTGCATGTGCTTTCGGGGTTCATCCCAATTAACCTTCAAAAAATAAGCACCAGATGTTAGTAAAATAGAGTGTACTATACAATAAACATGTCTGATGGAACTATTTCGCTTAATAGATCCTTCTATTCCAAGTGTGCCAACAGAATGCACATGGACTACTTGGAACAGATAGAACGACTTTCATAAATAGTTCCCATTGTTCCTGACCATCACATGAAACATGTGGAACTGTTTATGAAATAGTTGAAACTGAACCAAGGAATTGAGGTTCCACCAACCCTAAACCGCCAAAATGAACCAGCGCCACGTAGAAAAACCACCCAAAAAACCACCAAAAAATAAGAGAATAAAGAACAAACAAAGGATTTGCATTGTTACAGATGTTCACCACAAAAATTTGGAATCGAAACCAGCAATTTAACAAAGAGAGCAACAATGAAGAACCAAAATCGCACACATATTCCTCCAAATACAACAAAAATTACAGTAGATTAACAAAACCCAGTTGCATGTTGAAATTTTTACATAAAAAATATAAGAAGAAATCCTAAAATCAAGTAATATACCACCAAGAATCTACAATATGCTTAAAAATCCATAATAACCAGACCAACAGTAATATTCGTCAGAAAAATCCACAACATTCATCAAAACTCACAACTTTTAAAGAAATCGAGCATAAAAAACAAGAACCACACAGAAAATACATAAACCCACCAATATTCTTCAAAATCCACCGATTAAAACCATACCTCGACTTGGTTTTCGGGATTTGAAGTCGACGCAGAGGCCATTGCTGGTAGCGGATGTAAGGGATGGGCTTCTCGGTGGATCCTTGGGGTCGTCGCGGCGGAGCGTCGGCGGCTAGGGCTTCAAAATCCGTGCAGAGAATGTCGGCAGCTAGGGCTGCAAGTTTGGATCTTTAGAGAATGGAAGTCGGAGAGAGAGAGAGAGAGCGGTTTTTGGGTTTGGAATCGAAATGAGGAAGTTGGAGAGTCGCCTGCAAGTTTTGATTACTCCGAAAGGCGCGACGATTGGGCAAAATTCAATCCATTTTCGTATTTGAATTATTGAGGGCAATTTGGTCCGAAAATATAAAAAGTGGGTATAACTTATGCAACTTAAGTTGGTGAGTATAATTTTTGTTGGCTAAGTATAAATGGGTATTTCAAATAATGGCCCATATACATAAGTGGATAGAGAAAAGAGATAATTAATATATATATATATATATATATATATATATATATATGCAAATTATCAACTATCCACTTTCATTTAAAAAAATCAACTTCTACCCACCCCTTTTAATTTACACACTTTATACTCATTTTTTGTCTTTTTGTGCATACATTTTACTTGTATACCCTTCTTTTATTTTTTCTTCCTCTCTCATCTCTCTTTATTTTTATTCTTTTTGTATTTTTTTTCTTTTGTTATTTCTTTTTTGTTTTCAGTTTTTTTTTTTTCCTTAATTTTTAATTTTCGTTTTTTTACCAGCGCTTTTTCTTTTTCTTTTTTTTTTTATCAAGACTTTCATTTTTTTTCCATTTTTTTTTCTTTCTTCTATTTTTTTTTCTTCTTCCATTTTTGTTCATTTTTTCCAGATTTTTTTTTTTTGCTTTTTTTCAGTTTTTTTCTATTTTTTCCGGGTTTTTTTTTTTCATTTTTTTGGTTAGAACAGTGAAGTAGTACGCAGTACGAAATGTTAAATTCGTACTAAAACAAGACCAAATATGGTACAACAAGGTACGAATAAAAATAGTCGTACCTAGCAGTAGCACAAATATTTGTTTACAAAATATGATCTAGAAGGGGTACGAAATGTTTTATTCGTACCAACAATCGGGATAAGAATTATATCATAATATAAGTATATGATAATTGGTACGAGAATGAGTCAATTCATACCGATTACCTATAATATAGTACGAATTATATAGTTAAGCATGAAGTTATCGGTACGAATATTATTTAATTCGTACCGATTACCTATAATGTAGTACGAATTTAGGAACAACAATAGCATTAAGTCCACTATATAAAGAACAAGAAGCTCAAAAATACACAAAGGTAGTTTAAGAGCAACTGGAAAACAAATATATAGCAGCAAAACCAGTCACATATCTCAACAATAAGAAATTTTTATATTTCTATCGGTACGAATATTGTTCAATTCGTACCGATTACCTATGATTATCGGTACGCATATTGTTCAATTCGTACCGATTACCTATAGTGTATTACGAATTTAGGAATAACAATAGCAAAAACCTTCACATATCTCTAGGAACAATTTCTATCGGTACGAATATTATTCTATTCGTACCGGTTACCTATGATCATTGGTACGAATATCGTTCAATTCGTATTAAGATACCCAAGTCATAACAAAAGTCATATGCAAAGAGAGCCCAATGGCATTGTCAATTCACCATTGCATGTATGCATCCTCACACAATATCATGCTAAACCAGAAAATGAACCCAAATTGCAATCAACCCAAAGAAAAAAAAATATGAAACTATAAACACTACTTATCTTCACTCACTCATTTTTTTTCTAACTAACACACTCGATGCAATCTGCAGCACAAATATCAGATTGTATCATAATGAATTGCATATTAAATCTGCAGATTAATGAATTACACAAATATCAGATGGTACCAATTGATGAAATGTAATGACCATTACAAAATGAAATTGATATTATTAGATATTAGAGAGAATATTGTAGATATCCTACTTCAGAAGATTTCATCACCAACATTTCTCAGCCAAAAGCAACCGCATGGATATTGTAACAATTTGCATGAGAGGCGCTATGCATGCCAGTAAAACAACTCAAACGAATAAAAAACAGTAATCCACCATACAACATTATTACAGAAAAACAAAAAAGTTAAATTCAAACCGACATCAACTTTATCACCCCTCTGCGTTCACAAATCAAGCAATAAATTCAATTAACTCATCATCAACAAGTAACAACGCACGCAAGTACAAAAACAATTTATTCGAATACTTTTGATGAAAATTAAATTCCAATTTATTTACATCTCTGCACTCTCTCCACGCAAAAAGAAAATGAAATTCACTTCTCATCTTTGACAGCGAGGTTAAGCAGCCCGGCGGAGCGGCAGCCAACGAGCGGTGCGAGTGCGATGGAGAAATGACGACGATAGAGCTGCGAGGTCTTGTGAGGAAGTGAATCTCCTTAGCCGTATCCAATCTAGATCTGAGGTCGGTAGATTGGAAGAGGAGGAGTATGTGGCTAATGGTGGTGGATGAGGAGGATGGGTTTGAAGGCACACTGGGTTTCAAATTAGGGCTCGCATATTTAGGGTTTGAAGCCGGCCTGAATATTCTGATTTTTTGACGGCGGTGCTCGGGTGGTGTCGCCGGTAGAGGGGATTGGGAGCTGCATCTCTGAATTTGGGGGTTGGGAGTGGAGGGGAGAGGAAGAGAGAGGAGAGAGAGACGATGATAAAGAAGAAAGTGAGGGATTATAATTTCAAATTTTAATTTGGGGGTAATTGAGGGGTAGAATTGTCTCAATTTAATGAAGTGGGTAGAAAGTGTGTAAAATAATTAGGATGGGTAGAAGTTGATATTCTTATATGAAAGTGGGCATTTGACCCTATTACCTCTCTCTCTCTCTCTCTCTCTCTATATATATATATATATATATAAAATTGTCATGTGGCAATGTCGCTCACACAAACGCTCACCCAAGGAGCCCAGCATATCAATATTATATATATATAATACCCCCATACACCCCCTTACGCTTAAGAAAGTCAATATTTGACTCAAATTTAAAAAAGAACAAATTCTATCCAAGTTTCATGTGACTAGACAGAAGTACCCCCAACCCAATTTTGTTTGAAATACATTTTCATCTTTATCTCTTGGTGCTTTCATTATCTCCATTCTTCAAAATGTTATCTTTCTTTTTGCTCACTCCAATTACCTAGTGCGGACTGACAGCGGCGCGGTTAGGGCTTGGAAAACGGCGGCGTTATTTCGCGGGGCATCGTCGTTGGGTTGCTGGGGTGTTGGAAGCTAGTGTTTGCTATTATTTTTGCCATTTTCCGGCCAAATCTGAATGCCCATGGTGTAATTGACCACTGGGCTTTGTTTTCCTTGGAAAGACGAAGAGATGAAGAGGTTGCTCGCTCATTTTGGTGGAGAAACGAGGGAGAGACACGCCGCAGAAGATGAAGCAGTCAGAAAATCGCGAGTTGTACGGCGGCGGAATCAATTACAGTAATAGGTAAGAAATCGCGAGTTGTACGGAGGCGGAATCAAATAATTAGAGGTAAGAAATTGACGATTTCTTACCAGGTTAGAGGTAAAAAAATTGTCAGATTCTTATGATACGAGTCTTTTTTAGGGTTTTTCTTCTGCAATCAATTCTTGCGATCTATATGTAAGAAATAATTCAATTGTGATGTTGAGGAAGGTTGAATATTAGGACACATTAATTTTTTGGAATTTGTTGAATAATAAGCTAGGGCTTAGAAATCGGGAGATTCTTACAGAAATTAGTTGATTAGTATGCTAGGTTAGATTTTGTTGATAAATTTGCGAATGTTGAGGTGAGTGATAAGAATTTGTAGGAATTCTAGGTGGTTGATTAATGTGCTGGATGGTTGATTAATATGGTAAGAATTGATGATTATTGATAAGTTTATTGTAAGAATTATCATTTTCTTACCATCATGTGATTTTAGGCATATGCTCTTCTTTTACAGATATGAAATACATGAATCTGGTCGATTTTTGGCTTGATATGCTAGATTGTAGGATTGAATAATTAAATTAAGGGTTAAGGGTCAAATCTAATTTGTAATGAAATAATAGCACGTATTTGGTAAGAATTGATGATTCCCTTTCTGAATTTTAGGTGAAATAACTACAAACATGTTGTAAGAATTGATGATTGTTGAAATCGTTACTCACATAGGTAAGAATATTTAAGTTTCTGACCAATGTGTTGGTAACAATTCATGATTCCTACGATATGTTAGTAAAAAATATCAATTCTTACCAATATGTTGGCAAGAGTTGGTATGTTTTTTGATTATTAGCATATTTGGTCGGTAAGAATTGATTATTCTTACCAATATATGGGTAATGATTATTGTATTTTTTTTATTCATACTGTATTTGTCGATAATAAATGTCTTCAAAAATTTGATATTCTTACCATCCTTTTTAAATGGTGTGTAGAGATTACATGGGAATACAGTAAATACAATATGTTACATCACGCGAGACGTCTCCACGATGATGAAGAAAACAACGAAATTGATGCTCCCGCTGAAAACGTCTCCACGATGTCCCCTGCAACTCAAGCACAGCTTGAAAAACTTGATGGAAAACATAGGGAGTATTATGTATCTATGAATCGTACAATTATAAGTTATTTTGTTATATGAATAGATAAGAACTGATGCAATTTTTACGATTTATATGTAAGAAATGTACCAAAATAGTATTGAGATAAGAAAATATGCAATTCGTCCAATCTATAAGTACGAATTGATGAAGTTCTTACCATATGTATGTCCGAATTGAGGTCATTCTTACCATCATGTGTATGAAATGATATTATTTTTACAATTTACCACTCAATCAATAAGCATTCCAAAACAAAATAACTATGACATCTATATTGATGTAAAAAACATTGTCAAATAGCTACAGGATTATTTTTCTCTATATGGTAAGATTTGTCATTATTTTTAAGTAGTAGTTATAGAATCGTCCCTTAATAGATTTTGTAAGAATAATGTCAATTCTTACTGCATGATTATGAAGTAAGTTTTGTCATTGTTTTTAAGTTGTAGTTGTGGAATCGTCCCCGAGTAGATTATGTAAAAATAATGTCAATTCTTATTGCAAGACTTTATATGGTAAGAATCGACATTGTTTTTTAGTTGTAATGATGGAATCCTTCATGTTTAATCGTCTTTTTGGGAATATGTATAGTTTTTAAAATGACAAATTACGTATTAAATTAGTTATGATAATATATGCAGTACGTATTTTTTTTCTTTGTGAATGTTTTTGTTTTTAATGGCAAATAGCATATATGAGGCAACGAAAATCAGTTGGTAAGAGTTTCACATTTTTGTACACATTAATTTAAATATAAATGTATCAATTCTTACATACAGATCGCAAAAATTTGATCATTTCTTACATAATCATACACAAAAAATATGTCCACCGTTTCTTCGATATTAATCTAAATATAAATGTATCAATTCTTACATATAGATCGCAAGAATTAGATCATTTATTACATAATCATACACAAAAAAATATTCCCATTTGTTTCTTCGATGTTAATCTAGATATAAATGTATCAATTCTTACGTATAGATCGCAAGAATTGGATCATTTCTTACATAATCATACACCAAAAAATATGTCCACCATTTCTTCTTTATTAATTTAGATAGAAATGTATCAAATTCTTACATATCGATCGCAAGTAGACCTTCCCAAGGGCCGGGCCCGGTGGTTTCGGGCCTCGAACCGTCAGGCCGCGGGCCTGAAATAGATGGCCCTAGCCCGGCCCTAGAAGAAGAAGCTCGGTTAGGGGCCGGGCCCGAAGCCCGCTGATCCCGGGCCGGGCCGAAACCGACGGGCCAAGGGCCGGCACGCGCGTGCCAATGTTGCCAATTTGTCCCCAAAACAGAGGGAAAATAGGGGAACCTCAAATTGCATTCGGCATTTTGACCAAAATTGTGTTTTTTTTTTTCAACTTTCTTTAGTTTTTAAATTTTATTCTTTTATATTTATTATTTTTATGAATAATTATTATTATTAGTATTTTTCATTTCAAATGTAAAAGTTCTTATTCAATTGTCAAAGTGCTTAAATTGAGCTTAAGTTATTGTTGTAATTTTTCTCATTATTAATGAAAAATTGAAAAATTGTTATGCATTTTCAACAATTTAATGAGTTATTTAAATATTTTTAAATAAAATAAAACAACATCAAAACTTAACAAATTATCATTTCCTAAGGGACTTGAACTCAATTTAATTTCTAAAATCGAGTTGCCTACGTATCCTCATAGTTATAGAGGAATCAAAGTCGACGTAGTTCTTTTTACATTACAATGCTTCCTACTCCACACCCGATCGATCCATCTCGGTGAAGGCTTCATCTTTGCTGTCATTCTGATCATCTCATTCCGGTTCTTGAGCTCTAAGGTCGGCCCTGCACCAATCATCAAGCAACATGGTAGCTTCAATGTTCGCCGGCTTCATGGTTGATCTTCTTTGATCTAGCATAAGACCTCCGGTGCTAAAGGCTTGTTCAACGGATACAGTGGATGCCGGGATGGTAAATAACTCATTCGCCATGATGGAGAGTATTAGGTACTCCTCTTTCTTCGACCACCACTCTAACACATCGATCGATGGACTACTATCTTCAACACCAAAGACAAAACGAGTTTGCAAAAATATATCCAATTCACTATTACCTTGGCCCCTTGGAAGTTCATAGGTTCTATTTTGGTACATTCCTTGCATTTGTTGAACTAAAGGATCTAATGAGTTCATAGCAAAGGGAAAATCAAATGAAGATATCATAGAAGAAGAAGGAATATTGGTGTTGTTATCCTCATTAGTACCATACTTCATTCTATATTCTTCAAAAATATCTCTCAAAGTCCTATGTAGATCATCCTTGATTTGTTGCACATTAGGAAGATCAAAAAATATTTGTTCACCATCAATTACAACACCACTAAAGTCCATTTGCAAAAAAGCATCATAATAAATCCCAAGCATTTGACAAACACAAGCATATCTCCATTTAGGATCCAAACATTTAGCAAGCAAGAAAACTTTCGGAATCTCCATAAAATACTTTAGCCACTTTTGAACCATAAAATAAATCACACCTTGCAAGTTTGGCCTACTAAAACAAGCCTTAAAAGACATGGCAATATACATGCAATGCTTCAACACTTTAACGGAAGTACAATAATAAACACCCGATAATTGTTTAGTAGCCATATGAAAAACCTTTAATAATCCATATAAATCCATACATGCATCCCAATGACTCTCATTAAGAACTAATTGAAATGATAAAAACTCTTTTCTAAAAAAATCACATAAATGACCCCTATACTCTATGGTACTATTAAGCATCTCATAAGTAGAATTCCAACGATCAGATACATCTTGTTTGAAACACGTATAAACAAGACCCTTTGTACGACAATATTTTTGCCATTTTTTCCCCAAAGTTTTTGATTTATGCAAATATTTAACGGCATTTCTAATAGGAACAATGGAGTCTTGAAAAATTTCAAGCGCATCTTGGACACATAAATTCAAAATATGACAAATGCATCTAAAATGAAAGTATTTTCCATCAAAAGATGGTGAACATGCTTCAATGAGTGAAGGAATACTAGCGGTGTTCGCCGTTGCATTATCAAAACCAACCGAAAAAACATTATTTATCAAAGAATATTCATTTAAAACGGTGATAATAATCAAAGCAATATTTTGAGCCGTGTGAGGCTCTTTAAACTCCCTAAATGCAATCAAACGTTTTTGCAAAATCCATTTTGCATCAATCCAATGACAAGTAATTCCTATATAACTATTTTTATTATATGCATCGGTCCAAACATCGGCATAAATAGAAACTTTATGACCCAAACGAAGCAAATATTTCATCAAATCTTGTTTTTTTTCCATGCATTGTCGCCTAATCCTCTTAAGCATTTGAGTTCTAGCAACTTTACTAGCATGGGAACCTAATCCTTCTTTATAGGATGATTCATACGTTATTCTATCGGCATAATTAAAAGGTTGTATCTCCATAGCACAATATCTAGCACATGCATCTTCGTATCGACCTTTATCAAATTTAAATAAAGAGGGCATACCTGTCTCCGAAGATGAAGTGGTACCTCGAATTAGAGTTTGAGAAGTAGACATTCCGAACTCACTCGGATGCGTGCTCGCCATGTGCCTATTCATCGTGCCATAGCCTCCCTTTTCGATCCACTTGTATTCCATTGTGCAATAGTTGCAATATACGATGTATCTCTTTCGACCATCGGAGAGAGGAGGTTGGCCTTCGATCTCCGGAGCCAACACTTTTCTAAAGTGCTTCTTGAAGGTATCGGACTTTGGTTCCTTGATGATGGTATTTGTTGGAAGAGGTTGGTTTAGCACGTCATCTTCGTGCTCTTCATCGTCGTTCGAGCCATGAAATTCGAATCCTTGGTTTTCCATCGTATTAACCATCTCCTCAAACCTCTCGTCTTCTTTGGCTTGAAGTTGTTCGGCGACTTGCCTTGAGATTTCCTCCGCCACTTCCGCCCTTCTTGCCTTTCGAGTTTGAGATGGTCGGCCTCCTTCACTTTGGGTTTCACCGACGATCTTGCCCTTCCCCTTGTTTCCTTTAGAAGACATTGTGTATGTGAGTGTGTAGTTATGAAAGTGAGAGTGAGTGCGTGCAAAATGTGAGAGTGAAAGCTTGAGAAATATAGTGAAATGCTCTTACAAAATGAGTTAGAATGAGAGTAAAGATTGAGAGAAAATGATAGATTTTTGGTGAATTGGAGTTTGAATAAGAGTAATATATATAGTTGAGAGTGTAGAAGGAGGTTAGGAGTGGTGTTGGAGGGTTGGGGGTGGGGAAGGGATGGTGTCCAACGGCTAGGAGCCGTTGGCAAGAAGCCAAACGTGCTCCCTCCCCTGTTTTCACAGCTGCAGCCCAGTTTCAGCCGATGGGCCCAGCGGGCCGGGCCGGGCCCATCGGTCTCAACGGCTACTTTTGGCCCAGCGGTTCAACGCGCAGCCTGGCAGTCCGGCCCGTCGGTTAACCGACGGTTTGGCGGTCCAACATTACTCGACCCGAGCCCGGCCCCTCGTCTTCGGTCCCGGTTCCGGTTCGGGCCCGTTGTCCGGCGGGCCCGGGCTAAACCCGTTGACTTCAGGCCGGGCTAGGGCCAAAACCGTCGGGCCTCAAAGCCCTTGCACCTCTAATCGCAAGAATTGAATAATTTCTTACATAATTATACACAAATAATATGTCAAACATTTTTTACCGAAAGCATCTATAGAAAGGTAAGAACAAACAATTTCTTACCGAAAGTTTCAGAGACAATAAGAATTTGATAAATTCTTACCAACGGCAGCGCTAACTCGCATTTCTTACCATTCTTACCACTCGTGCACAAATTCATGATTTCTTACCGCCGCCGTACAGCTCGCGATTTCGCGACTTTATCTTCTCCAGTGTGTCTCTCCCTCGTTTCTCCACCAAAATGAGCGAGCCACCCCTTCATCTCTTCATCTTCCCAAGGAAAACAAAGCCCAGTGGTCAAATGCTCCACATGCATTCGGATTCGGTTAGAAAATGCCAAAACAGCAACAAAACCCTAATTTTTGAATTTGTCACTGTTGGATGAGGCGGCGGTGGGTCGCGGCGACGGACATTTCCTGCTGGTGGTCGCCGTCAACCGGGGAACTTGAGGTTTTCGCCGGGAAGGGGAGGGAGAGAGAGAGAGAGAGTGAAGGGTGATGTGGGTCGTTGGTTTTGGGGGGAATTTGTAATTGGGTGAGTTTTCAAATCAGGGGTAGTTTAGGGAAGTCACATGAAACTACGGTAGATGTTGTGTTTTGTTAAGTTTTGGGTAAAATTTGATTTTCTTATGTCTATAGTAGTAGAATAATTTTTGCCTATATATATATATATATATATATATATATACACTACCTCCATCTCATTTAATTAGACACATTTCCTAAAATGGCAAAGAATACTTGGCTATAATTAACTCTCTCTCCTCAGAATTAATTACAGCCACATATTCCCCACTCTTGATTTTTGGATCTACTTTTAAATGTCCCTAATTAGTTGAGATGGAGGTAGTATATATATATATATAGAGAGAGAGAGAGAGACAGAGTGAGTTTGGTTCATACGAGAACCAGTCTATTCGTGAGAACCGTGAGAACCCGTTTTTTTAGTTATACTTTCATGCTTTTTTACTTATGCAATTATGTTTTTTTGGAAATAATACTTTCATGTTTTTATTTATATATGTTTTCATGTATTTTTGCATGATTGTAACATATAACAAGCACGGTTTGTAAAAAGCATGATTTTATATCTAAAAAGCATTACTTGCAAAAAAGCATAAATGCATAAGTAAAAAAGCACGAAAGCATAACTAAAAAAATAGGTTCTCACGAAGGCGAGGTATCTCTGGCGCTGGCGAGGTAGCTAGCGCCGAAGCTCCACCTCCATCGGGTGCGGGCGACAGAGTGGGTGAGGATCCTTGAGGCGGAGAGGAAGAGGAGGGGGTTCTGACGGCCATGGCGACGGTGATCAGTTTCTAGCCTTGATCGTAGTTGGGTTGTTGCCGGAGATAAAGTAGACCAAAGGTTGAATTTGAAGACGGAATTACCGTCATCGAATTTGAGCAGAGGATTAGCGAGCGGGTGCATTTGTCGTAGTCGTCTTTATTCACCACCAACACATAACAATATAATTAACAACAGAGAGAGAGAGAGAGATAATCGTGGTTGTTCATGTTCGTGTGCACGAACACGCTCGTTTTCTTCGTGTTCGTGTGTGCGATCAGACTTCACGATCATTTTTGCTCGTGTTCATGCACACGAACACGAAAAAAATGAGGATAGATCGTGCACATGAACACGAGTAACCATGAATTCGTGCAACGGATTAAATACATAAGGGTATAAATGTCAAGAAATTCAAAAATGGCTAGAATTAGATAGACCATTTGCTTATTGAAGGCCAAAAAAGACTTTTGTCTTATGAAAATGACTACTTATCGTAATTCTCTCTTTATATTTTGGGGTTTCCTAAAAATTGAATTTATTCATTGGAGTGACCGGGGTTAAATCGAGAGTAAAAAGCATTATATAATTATATACCATGGGTAGAAATTGCCCAAATAAGAAAGAGTTGAAGTATAGTTTAGTTACCACTTACCATGGATGAAAACAGAAGACCACAGGACAAAGAAAAAACCCGTCCGTACAAATTCACCATTTCCTCTCACCTTTTTCTACATTGTATATGTATATTTAATCGAATATCATAATTTTTTATTTTTATTTGTATTAAAATAATAATTGAATTTTTATTTTTATTTTTATTTTTATATTTTATCGAATTCGAATCGTAAAATATCAAATACGAATATCGAATCAAATCAAAATTATTTGATTTGTTTGCAACCCTAACGACCAAGCTCATTCCAACGCTTGGGCTGCGCTGGCGCACTCTTGAAGTACAAGTGAGGGTGCGGAGGTTGGATCTGAGGCGCGTGCCTATAGGCCAAATGATTTTTTTTTTTATTTTTTTTTTAATTTAATTATTATTATTATTTTATTTTATTTTTTTATATTTTTTTTAATTCAATGTTTTTAATTAAAAATATGCTATATATCTTTTTGGTGTATTGAAAAAAAGGCTTGTCTTTATATGTTATAGATACAAGTTCGATTTCCTTTGCTAACAATTTAATCAAAAATTTTATAATTTAGTTTATTGTTTTTTTTACAAAAATTTAAGTTGAATGAAAATAAAAAAAGAAGTTAGATAAAGAAAAGGGTAAAGTATATAATTCTACGATAGATACCCTATAGAGTGAACAATTAAAGTGTCCATTTAGCACATAAAAAATCAAAATATACCCAAAATATAAAAAAACACAAAATATGCCCATTTTTTGGGGATAGGCCCTAAAATACCCTCAACTCCTCCTAAAATAACTTCCCCCCCAATTTCTCTCCCACTCTCACACGTTCCCAACCCAAACAAATAATTAAATCACACAAACTCATTACTTTATCATAACCCTCAACTCTCTTCTCTCTGAAAATCCTCACTGGCGACCCAAACTTCCAGACGCACTGGCCTTGCCCCGGCGACGATGATGACCGTCGCTTCACAGAGCAGTTTCGTTGTACTCGCTCCTCTCTCCCATTGTAACACCCCGTAATAGTACTTAACTAATATAGTTAGTAAATCTCAAAAGTTGAGATATATACTACCTCCATCCCATTACATTAGTCCTCTTTGCTTTTGATTGTTCGGCACGCTTTTCCACCGAAACCTAGTACGAGTTTTAAAATATAATTTTGACGCATTCATTTTTGACGCACTCATAGTACCCCGTGAAAAAATGAATGCGTCAAAATTATATTTTAAAACTCGTACTAGGTTTCGGTGGAAAAGCGTGCCGAACAATCAAAAAGCAAAGAGGACTAATGTAATGGGATGGAGGTAGTATATATTATCAACTCTTAGTATCCGAAATTTCTAAAACAATTGCTTAGAGAGCAATAATTGAATCGAGTAGCGACTCGACTTCTATAATTAAATTCTTCGAATAATCGATTGGGAAGTGATAATAGAATCAAGCAGCAACTTGATTTCTATATTAATTAGTTTTCAATAAGTATTTAGCAATCGAATAAAAGAATCGTTATTATGCTCGATCACATTAGCTAACGGTGATCAAATTAGAATTTCTCAAGTAAGAGATAGTCGTCAACTATTCAATTTTAGTTAATCGGGCCAAGGCCCAAATCAACTAATTAGATCGGACAAAGCCCATTAATACATTGTGGGTCGAGGTCCAACCATTAATAACTTGGGTCAAGCCCAAGTAGAAATATGAAGAATGTAGCCCTTTACTTTAAAGAATTTAAAGAAGAAAATTAGCTTAATCCCCACCTCTTCTAGTAATTAGAAGAAAGTCACGGGATGTATCAAAAAGTAGCAGGAATAGAATCCCACTTTCGAATAAGGCACATGAGGATTCTCACAAATACAAAGTATCTTTACAAGAAACAAGTTGAATTACAACCAAACAAAATAGCTACTAACAGCATGCGCAGCGGGTGGGCGGAAGAGGTGGGCGCAAGGAATTTTTCGGTGGGCGCCCGCCGTGTTGCTACTGCCGCCTGCTGCTAGTCGCGAGCCAAAGGCGCAATTCCGCCTATTTCATACGCCCGGGCGCTCCGACGTGGCACGTCCCAATTGGGTGATTTCAATTTTTATTTTTATTTTTTTTTATTTTCTTTCATTTTTTTCCTATAAATTGGCTACACTTCCAGCAATTCATTCACACCATTCCTCTCATTCTTCTCTTTGCATTCTCTTTTCATTCATTCATTTTAGTTTTTTAGCGATGGATCCTTCGGAGAACAATTCACCTTGGTCGAACTCTCCAAATTTCTTCCAAAAAAATCGTTCTTCATCAATTCCAAACGTCCCTACTCCCACATCCAACCGCAATTTATTTAGTTCATTCGGTTCGTCGACGCCACTTGGGGGATCGCCGGCATTCGGTTCGCCACCAGCATTCGGTGCGTTTCAAAATTCACCGTCGGCGTTCGGTGCGCATCAAAATTCACCCCCCATATTTGGTGCGTATCAAACTTCGCCGCTTGCATTCAACGCGTATCAATCTCCATCGGCATTTCAAGGCGTGTATCGACCTCAATTCGACGATGGGACGTATGCCTCCAATGAAGTACAAGTGCTCGAGGACTTCCAATCGGCAGTCAATTTGTCATCCGAGGAGGATGAGGTAAATGTTGAGGAGCCGGTGGTCACTTCACCGGCGAAGCCAAGGACCAAAGGACCTCGTACACGAGATGGAAGTCGTGGCGGGAGTGGAGGCGGAAGTCGTGGTGGGAGTCGAGGCGGAAGTCGTGGCGGGAGTCGAGGCGGAAGTCGTGGCGGAAGACGTGGCGGAAGAAGCTCCACTTCAGTTGGCAGCCAGGGGAGGGCCACAGCGTGTCTCTACAGCGAAGCCGAGACGGTAGCATTTGCTCGTTGTTGGATTGATATTAGCGAAGATCCCATCAAGAGCAACAAGCAGCAATTCAACACATATTGGAGTCATTTGGTGGAGCGCTACAACGATATCCGGCCAGACGACACATTTGCAAGAAATTATGGTCAACTGCAAGGTCATTGGAAGCGAGTAAAGAAGGATTTGATGGAGTTTCAACAAATTTACAAAGAGGTTTTTGATGAGTATAAAAGTGGCGAAAGCGGCGAAGACATTCTTGCAAGGGCCTTAAAGGAGTGGAAGGAATTCCACAAAACTGTCATTCCAACATTTGGAAGCTTGGAAAGTGGTGAAGGATACGTAGAAGTTCCATCGCGTCTTCTACAACAAAGATGTTGTTGAGACCACAGTCAAGCGCTCAAAAACGGGAGAGGATGGAAGCTACACTTCTACAGCAACAGCAAGCACTCAAAGATCGGACACTCCAAGTACTGGCGGCAGCAGTTACTCGTCCCGGCCAATTGGTACGAAGAAGGCAACGGGATTGGCAAAGGGAAAAGGTAAAGTTAGCTCATCTTCGCGTGGGTCCGATGCCGATGAAAGAATGGCATCAATCGATCAAGCTATAAACGACCAATTCATCTACGACGTCCTCACCAAAGACACGAGTAACATGCCACTGGATGTTCTTCAAAATCACCTTGCGATGGTGGAATACTTGAAGAAGAAACACAACATAGGGTGATAGATTGAATTACTCTTATTTCTCGTATTTTTCAATTTTCTAGTTTTAAATTAATGTAATTTTTATTTTATTTCAATTCAATAAAATTTGCATTTTCAAAAGAATTATTATTCAAAAATAATTTAATCACAAAAAAAAAAATGCATTGTGACTACCAAGTTCTCGTAGGCTCCGTTGTAAGAATTTTTGGGCGCCCATCACTTTTATCAATTTTGAGCTGTGCCCACCAATTTGGTGGGCACCATTGTGGATGCTCTAATAGAACAAGAATCTTAGTCTAAAAATAGAAGGGAAATCAGCCTCCTTAAGGGGCGCCTAGTCCAACAGCAAGAATTAACACTACACAGGCAACCTGCAAAACAAGCAAAAGAAAGAAGTCAGCCTTTAATCAACAAATAAATAAATAAATAAATAAATAGAGATTCAAATCTGAGAATAAGACAACACCTATGTCTACAAAGGAAAGGAAATCAGCCCTTGTAGCTCCAGCTTGGCTGCAGAAAATAGCAGGCATTCCCTAGCTTCACCTACATAGATAAGAAAGAAAAGTTAGAAAGACAAACAAAACAAGAGAGTTGCAAGGTCTGCAACTAAAAACCAAATGAAATCTGCAGCAAATCCCCAAATAAGAACCAAAAATAGCATGAAAAGGGAAGCTTTGAGAAAATACAACCATTTCAGCCTAAGTCAACTTTCCCTTAGTGCTAGAACCAGAATTGAAACCTCTATATCTTCACCTCCCACTCACTCGAACTTCACAGTTTCAAACTCACCCAAAACTTCACAAATAGGGAGAGAGGAGTTGAGCAAGAAGTGAAGAAGATGCTAGAAGGAGAGGAAAGGAAGTAGCACGCCACCATCCATCCCCTGTTTCCTTCAAGTTTCAGACCACACCCCATTTCTTTCTCAAGGTAAACAACATCACTTAATCTCTAAATCAATAAGCATACTACTATCTTTCCTCTCAAGAACCCAAGCATGATGGAGAACCCTCGAAAGTGAAAAATTAGCAACATGCTCAGTAATTATTTTCAGAAAATAAATCAAGAATGCTTGTACCCTTTTTACAGTTTTAGGCCAATAACTCTTAAATAAATCTAAGCATACCAATTCCCATAATCTTCAGACTCTCTAAAACAAGTAGGCAAGTACAGAGCATATTTCAACCCTATGCATATCAGTGACAAACCAAGCACACATTAGAAAATTTAAGGCATAATTATGCTTCTCTAAACCAAAAATCCAGAATCTACATTAAGGATTTAAACCAGTAGACACTTAGCTTTAGAAAAAAAAAAAGAGCGTTGAAACCGAACCTCCGTCAAGGCTCGAAGCCTCGACGGCGAAGAAGCTGAGCAAGAGCAGACATGGCGACAAGTAGCGGCAGTGCCTCGACGTCGTGTCACCGGAGCTGCAAGAAACAGAGAACGAAAATAAGTGCAAACATTAAAACATTAACTAAAATACTAAAGAAATTGATAACAAAACTAGAAGGAAAAGAGGGCGGCAATCTCGTTGCCGTTCATTTCATAATCGGAGAATCGGGACGAATGTCCCCAAATCCTTTCAGAGTAGGGATTTTAATGTGTGGGACATCCAGAGATGCTACCAGCCACGAGAGTTGTGCCGACCGGAACCAAAGGACAGCCGGTCCGGGGATGAACGCGCCGGTGAGAGCTGAGGGCACGGCGAGAGAATCGAGCCGCCGAACCTTCCCGAAGTCGGCGCCATCTCACCGCGCAGCTGGGCACCATCCGGAAGCCAAGAGTGGCAGTTCTCGCCGGAAATCAGCAAGGGGGAGGAGATTACCCCCAAATTCGAACTAGGGATTTCGATCTGGGGGAAAATGAAAAGGGGGAGCGTCGGCCGACGTCGACGTAAGCTCCAGTTGAATCGATGGCGACGAGCATCGGAGAAGATGACTAGGGAGGAAGGCACGAGGATGAGAGGACCAGAGCGATGAATCGCAAAGGAGAGGACGGGAGAGAGACGGGTTCAGGTAGCGTAAATGAGAGAAAGAGAAGGGCTAGCCCTCTTGTAATCCGGGTCGGGTTTATTCACGGGTCGGGTCTCGAACCGGGCCGAGGGCTTGGGTTAGAAGTCTGAACCGAGTCTTAATTCAGCCGGGCCGAGATATTAATTCCAGAATAGGTCTAATTTATTTAATTGCATTACGAACCCAATCTCGAAATAATTATGCGATCAAGGTATCACTAATTAAGTTATACTCGACCCACAATTAGACCTTAATAATTCGTAAAGAATTATTTTCTCGATTTTAATAATTAACTTCAGACAAGTTAATTAACCAAGAATTAATAATCAAGATTAATTGATTCAGCTAATCAATTATACCTTTTCAAGCATAAATTAGCCTAGTTCAGTGATAAACCAAAGAATGATTTATTAAGGACTAAGACTTGGAATTTCTTAAGCGAATTATTAACCTTGGTAATAAGTTAATTAACCAGGATTTAATAATTAATCGTAATTGATTAAGCTAATCAAATACGCAGGTAGAATTAATCGAGTTTAGCAATAAATCAAGATGATTTATTGATAGAATTTTTCATGAACCGTCCCCATGACGGGATTCATAACTCGAGTTTAGATCACAGTAACCACGTTACTGAAGTCAAAATAACCTCCGATCAAATTAAAAATTTGAATCTTAGATAAGATTTTATTCATTAGGATACGAAACTTACCTCAATTTTAATCGAAGGGTACGCAGAGGAGGGACAATAGCAGAAGCAGAGATCAAGTCTCGTTGCAATAGAGAAAAACAACGAGGTGGGCTTTCTATAAAATCAAGCATGTTTTATTAGATTCAGTAGTTCTTCTAAAGCATTGTCATGCCATAAATATTTTCCGTTTTTGTATGATGCCTATCTGTTAAATGGCGCAAGGCCAATTCATAAATTGAATTCGGGTCTTGAATGACCAGCTATTATTCTTGGACTAGTGTACACATCGATCGTGTCATTCCAGATAGTGACCGATCACGTGACCGAGTGAGGTGGCCACCTCCTCGGACACAACAAAATCAGATATGGTAAAATACTACAGAACTTAGTCTGCAGACGCTTTTAAGATAACTCAGTTTTTCGTGAACATAGGCCTTTTGATAAAACCCTATGCTTCACTATGAATGGCTTGACAATAAAATGTTTTGGGCATGTGTCCACTGAGTACTCTGTACTCACGCCCTGTACATTATTTCCAATGTGCAGGTTGAGCAGGATGAAGGGAGAGTGACCGGCGATGCTTTTGTCAAAGTTAGAAAGTAGTATTAGTTGAAGATTTCTCTTGGTAATACATGTCTCCATACATGTATTCTTAAACACATTTCCGATGTGTACACTCTGATACTTCTAAACCTTCGATATGGTTGTAATTCAAGATCATGACGAGTGATGTCATACTTATTCCGTCTATCGGTGTTTGTTCTATAATATGTTCGTACCAAATTCCCGAATTCCCCACCTTTCGTAAATTATTCATTAATTTCCACCATAGTCACGAATCACCGAGCTTAGCTATCAATTAGCAAAGTGCGGTCGTGACACCCATGGCGCCGCGAAGTTCAAAGAGGAAGAGGAAGGACGACGGAGCCGACGTGCAAGAGAACCCGCCGCACTCCGATGCGCAGACGGAGGAGCCGGTCCAAGCGCCTCCCAGTGGCCATCCCTTCATACAAGCAGAGGGGAGAAAATCTAAGATTTTGCATGTAGATTTTGGTTGCATTTTTTAAATGTTGATGGATGAGAAAGGGTTTCTTTTTGAACTTGAATAGAATGGAAAACCGAAAGTCTGGTTGAGGTTATTATTTGAGAAATTGGAGTTGCATGTGGCAAAATTGTTGAATGTTGAAGGGTGAGTTTAGTTTGGGTGTTTTCACGTATTGGTTGAAGATAGAAATTGACTACTGGAATCGATTATGAACTGCAGAAAAATGATGATTTTGTGCTGCAAAAGTATTAGGGATTCTGAACTAACCTTAAATCGAAGAGTTGATTAGAAATTTATGTTTTTTTGGTTAGAATGTCTCACATGAAGGTTAGAAACAAGACATATTTCTGATTAAGTGAAGCAGTTTAGGTTAGATTTTTGACATTGAAGTTAGAAATGGAACAATTCTTATAATTGGATTACAAATTTGCGGTTTGGTTCGAATTTGTAGATCTTAGTCAGAATTTTTCCAATTTGTATGTTTCTGATCAGTTGGTTAGAAGGGATATACATTACTGTATTTCTTACTAGTTGGTTAGAAAACTTATAAATTTCTGACTAATTGGTTAGAAAAGAAATAAAAATCAACATGATGGTTAGAAAAGATATATAATTATGATATTGTGTCATGTGGATTTCTAACAATGAGCATATATTAGTTATGTGTTGGTTAGAAATGGTTGTTTTCTTAGTGTATATATATTAGAATTAGATGTGAATTCTGACATCTTGTGATATGGTTTTTTAACATCCCTTGCATTCTATGCTTATTTCTGATAATGCCTGCAAGGTTGAATAGGATTATCAAAGGCTGAATTTACTGGATAAAAAGCACAAAGTGATATCGGGGGGATACGAAAGCATGGCAGGAGACGTGAACGCAATTCTGAGGTACATAAGGAATGAGAAGGGCGACTTAGTCAGAAATTCCACAATGCGAGAGTTCACACGTCTCAACGACCTCAGCACCCGGAGCGGCAATATGTTGCATTTCATGGTTTGCCATCAGGTGGTCCCAAAACCGAACTTCGACCCCACTTCACTCTTCTTCAAAATTGGAGATACAGTCATCAGGTTCTCGAGAGAGGAATACGCACTTGTGAGCGGGCTGAAGTTTGGGCCCTCGAGCTTTGACCCGTATGCAGCTCACGAACTACCTCCAAATTCCATTTACGAAAGACTATTCGGTGCGAGAGAGGAAACAACAACAGGTGACGTGCGAGATACTTATATCGACAAGGAATTCAAAGTGAACAACAACAAGGTACCCTACTTCAAGGGGTGATCTGGTGAAGCTCTCGAAGTTGCTGTTGTGTTTGGGTTTTGCAATGGGGTACGACGGAAAAAAGAAGAAGATCCCTTGTTGGATGTGGGTACTGCTGGAAGATGAAAAGGAATGGGAGGCTTTCCCATGGAGCAGTATTTCATTTCAATACATGATGAAAGAGATTTATGGCGTGAAGAAGGTGATGAAAGGACAACACCTGAGCTACAGCCTGAATGGGAACACCATAGCCTTCTCCGTAAGCTAATTAGATACCTGACTTATAATTAAAAATGAATTATTTAACATTACTTGATGATGTCTATTTTTTTGATTTATTTTTTTTAATATAGGCATGGATATTCGAGGCAGTCCCAGGTTTTGGAGTGAAAGTCGGCCATCGAAGTGGGGATAGGAATGAGCCACGTTCCATGAGGTACACTTACAAGAAAGGAGGGTACCCCACCACTGATGAAATTAAGAAGGTAAGAAAAAAATAAGAAGATTAGAATCTTCTGCAATTGCTAGTCAAAGTAAGAAAATAAACATTTCTTATTTAGAGAAGAAAGAAATCTTATAATTTGGCAAATTGCATGACATAAAAACTTAGCTCATGATCAGAAATTGTTTATTTCTTATCTTCCTAATATTATTTCGGACATGTGATTTGTTATCATTTGATCATAAAAAAAAAATGATCAAGTGCTTAAGTGGTAAGAAAGTACGGGACATGACATTTGCTGAAGATTAGAAAATTGCTTATTTCTAACCTTCTTAGACTTGTTTATATGAACACGAGAAAAATTATAAGGTTTTTTGGGTTTGTGGATAGAATTTATATATTGCTGGTCTGATTCAAGGCAAGAAAACATAAAATTTCTGACCAAAACAAATTTGTTTGTAAGAAACTGTTAATTTCTTATAAGTACTATATAAAATTCTGATGTTAAGTGAAATAGATTCTAATGTTCTCTCAAAATTTTGTAGGGAGTGTTGCCCCAGCTGAAGCCCTACAAAAAAGAACTGGAAAAGTTTTATTGGAAGTCCTTGACTGATGACCCAGCCCCGCAGCCTTTTGCCTTCACGTACAATCCCAAATCAAAGAGGAATAAGAAAGCCAAGGACGATGATGACGAAGACGCCGAAGAAGCCAACGTCCATCCTCCCAATGCGGCTGTTGTTGCACCCTTGACCAATGCGCAGATTGACAGCATAGTTGAGGCTGCTGCGGAGAAGGTTTTCAACAAAACAATGACGAAGATAAAGGAGCTCCTGCAACAATACCACACAAAATTCATCAATGTCGTTGCCGAGAAGGTCGCCAACAAACTCCTCAAACATGGCCCCGACTACCTGCAGAATGAGGATGATGCTCTGCCATCATTTGATTCTCCACCCTTGAAGCCGTGCGCTGGAGCAAGCAAAGAAGCCGAACAGCCAGATACTAACTGGGGCTACAGCTGGGGGTGTGACATTGGCAGATATTGCAGCGGCAGCAGCTGAGATCGACACAACTCCGGTGATGGCTGAATCGGTTTGGAATGAGCCGGTTGGGGTAGATCGCTCTGAGGCAATGGGGACGGACACAGTCGTGGCGGCACAGGTAGGGGCAAACAGTGGGGCTGCTAAAGCAATGGAGACCGAGACTCAGGAGGGCGGGGGGCAGGATGAGGAGCAGGTATAAAAAACAGGGGATCGCGTGTGTGGCGTAAAACTTTTTCAAGTTTTCAAAATTATCTCAAGAACAACTTTACTGTTTTTTTAAAAATTTATGATATTGTATGGATCCCGAGTTTGGGACTGGATTATTTTTTCGGTATGTAATGTTGATGTTGCGGAATTTATTCGAAGTGCGAAATGGTACAAGAAATATTTCTTCGTACCTTGTGACGGTGGTAAGATTGTGTGCGAAGTGAAAAAATATTCCGTGCATAATTCTTACCGCAACCCATCGTTTGTATGAGGTGCGCTTTGGTGCGAAGTAAATACTTCTTGTCATTCGCACCGACGAATGCAACTGAAATAATACATCTGAAAAAAGAAAAAAAATGGCAAATAAATGATTTCTAAAAATCAAATATGAAAGCTAGTAAAAGCCCTTGGTTAGAAATAAAGTCGATATTCTGATCATGACATTGTAAGAATTTTAATAAATTCTTACAATGTCATCGTCTAGAAATGTGTCATTCTTATGACACCATGTTAAAAATGCTACATAGGACTATATTATTACCAACACTCAAATCGAGCAGGAGCTCAATGCGCTGGCTAGAGCGGGAGAGGTTAAGCCCGAGCAGGGAGCCCTAGTCATTGCAATGAATGTTCAGCCAATCAGGATCATATATCCCTCTAGGGCTTGCCGTTCAAGAGAAGACATTCGTCCCGGCCCACAAAAATTTGGCGCGTTCATGGAAGGCGAAGATGAGATGTAAGTTATGATGAAACTGGTATACGAGTTTTGTTTTAGCTTGAATTACAAAAGTAACCTTTAGGTTTTATGTTTATCGGATAGGAGGAATGTGGGGTTGTTTTTTAACGACTACAAGGAATTCTTCAATAAAATTCTGGGTGAGGGAAACGAGTTGAGTGATGACCATGTGGATGCGTATCGTTCAATATTGGCATCAAGACCCGATATGGCTGGACTGCATGACGTAGACCCCAAAATAGGCATTATGCCTTGCATCTTCATGGTAAGAAAAATACCATATTTTAACTATGATTTCATATTTCTTCATGGTAAGAAAAAATTTCTTTCTTACCTGCCTTGCATCTTCAAGGTAAGAAAGTTGCTAAATTCTAACTATGATTTCACATTTCTTATGTTCATTTGAAAATCTTATCAAAATAATGTTACTTTCTTACCTGTCTTGCAACTTCATGGTAAGAAAAAGTCTTTATATTGTGATAAAAATTTAACATTTCTTACGATGGTATAAAATTCTTGTGAAAAAATGTTTCATTCTTACCAGAATGATATCGAAACAATTTTTGATAAAATGCATGAAGATGAGAAGGGTGAATTTGGATTGTATGACTTCCGCGCGTTTTCAAAACGTGGACCGGAGGAAGTTTCTGATCATGACATGGAGAGGTTGATGATGTATGCCGAAGGGACTATGCCAGAGTGGGGAGATTGCTTGAAGGGTTGGCTTGAATACAACATGGTAATGAAACACATTTCTTATAATCTTAAAGGAAAATTCTTACAGTTACATAACATGAAAACTGTATTGTTCTTACCATTTTGACAGAATTCTTACTATTTAAAATAATGTTATGATAGCTTGTAGCAGTGAGCTTCAGCAAACAAGGAGGGTGGACAGTGGCCGAAATCGATTTGAAGGCACAAAATGTAATTCTACACGACGCCAAGGGGCATGCATGCGGGGATGTGGATAAATATAAGAAAAAATGCATGTTCATACCATTACTACGTCTAATGCCTAAAATCCTTAAAGCCATTGAGTACTACAAAGAACACCACATCAGTCGCCCCAAGAAGGCTCAGTATGGTTTTAAGTTTGGGGCTTTGAAAGGTATGAAATTGCTCATGATTTCTTAATTTCTTATCAACTATCGCCTTGGAACTAAATAGATTCTTACAATGATAACTTGCAACAGGTAGGGAGGCCTTCAGGGAAACCAATGCCGCAGACGCTACACTATACTGCATGAGGCAAGTGGAATGGATCATCTGAAACGTACATCTGCCAAGGGGTTTGGAGAACGCAAACAAAGTGATGAATGGTCCGCCCTCACTTTAGGGGTGAGGGTAGAGAGCAATAATAATCGATTGAGTAATCGAGTCGAACCACAAGGAATGCAAGGGCGCTCAAGTTTCAAGTAGTAACTTAGCTACTAAACCTACTATCCAAGCTATAATATATCATGTTTTTGTGTTTTTGATTGATTAATGACAAATGAAAAGTAATTAACAAACCTAACACTTAACTAACAAACAACAAGTATCAAGTGATATAAAATCAATAAGAGAAAATATGGTTCCAAATATAATCTGATAATCACTAGAGGCCTGAGTTTTAGGATTTGTTAGGATTAGACATTTTAATCTAATTCATATGGGAGTTCTATATATAGTAAACATCAATTCTTCTCTCGAAGCAATCAATATTAGTGGATTAACCTATGACATCTATCTCCGCTGGGTCTCAAGATGCATAAATTAACTCCAAGTAGCTCAATTAATTATCTAGAAGCTCCTACTAGCAAGAATTACTAATATGATGTGATTTGATGCTAAGTGTTATGAATTAAAGCCTCCTAAGCATTTAACCAAACATTTTGTATGCACTCAATGATGGTCAATCAATCATGCAATAAAATCAAGTCCCAAACCACGAGACATATGAATTAGAAGGTAAATCCAACAACAAAATCCAAAAACCTAGTTTTCTAGATCATATCTTCATATATTGGAACCAAAAGAAAATTAGCTAGACATAATTAAAGAAAATAAACCGTGGAAAGTGAATGAAATCATGCTTAAAAGGAAGAGAATTTAATAAGAAAGAAGAAGATGGTCTTGAATTTCAAATCCACAAAGTATAGCACAACAATCTTCAAAATACTAAAAAGGAAAGAGGGAAAATATTCTAGGGTTCTTGGGAGAATAAAATATGCAAAAGATACACAAATGAGGTGAATTCTAGGATTAAATACATTGAAAATCGAGTTTGAGTCGAATCGGGGCGAAACGGGACGAACCGGGGCGAGTTTGGGCGAGCCGAACTCGCCCCTTAAGTGAAGAAGGGCGGCTGACCGGCGACCGGCTGGACCGCTGGCTGGGTCGCCAGTCGTCCCCTTCCTTGACCGGTCAACTCTTCGTCTCTTGCGCGCTTTCTCCGTTTTCGCTCGTTCTCTCTCGTACGAACTCCGATTTACGAACTGCTTTTTGCTACGGCTTCCTAACGAGCTCCTCTTCAACATGGAATGATCAATTTGGCCAAGAAAATTCTTCATCAACCTGACACAAAGACACAAAGAGACTCGAGAGAATGAGGAAAACATAAACGAACTTGACCTAGTGAAACCCTAACTCTATAAATTCAAATTCCACATTTTTAACCTTAGGTTTCACCCTAATTAAGCTCGATTCTTCCCATTTCCAGCCTTCGATCCTTAACCACATGAATACTCTTTCAATCTTACAAAAATAGATCGAAAACCGAAAGAAAATGAGAAAGATACAAAGTATGCTATAAGTCTAAAAACCCTAACATTTTTAGCATTTAAGCACATCGAGACTCAAACACATGCAAAATACACTCAACATGCACATAAAATACGTGTTAATCAATGAAATACCGTTGCCATGTGGCGAGGACCATCTATGCTCACAACACGGATTGCAATGTTGGGGATGACACTTCAATACCGTTCAAACTAGGGGGGGCATGCATTAGTCTTAAAACAAATTTGCTTTTTGTAAGTAATGGTTTCTTGGGGGGGGGGGGGGGTGAACACGCACGTACAAAAACCAACTATTTTTTGGGAAGTGGGTACTATAGAAATGGAACAACGCACCCACTTTTTTTTGTGAAATTCTAGACATAATCGGCTTTCTTTTGGCACATATGTAATGGATTTCTTACAATAGTAATTCAAGCCATCGTCAATTTTTTGGGGCAAAAATATACGTTTTTATATAAGAATTTATTGAACAAGTCGTTAGAAATAAGTAAAAAGTTATAAGAATTTATAACTTTCTGACAACCTGTATAAGAAACTAAAAAATTCTGACCACCAAAAAATTTCTACAACAAAAAGTCATAAGATAATGCGTTATTTCTTACAACAAAGATGTAAGAAAATTGCAAATTTCTTACTACCGTAAGCTGTTTCATTCAGACTGTACTAGTCAGAATTAGCAAAAAATCTTACAATCAACAACAAAAATCATCTTTTGGCCTGAAAACCAGCAAAAAATGGATTTGACTATGACAGGGGCTGAGTACAAACATAATTAGAAGTGTGCTAAGAACTAACATCGGTCTTAGAAACTTTAAAAAACCTACTGGGATCTTGACACTTCTTCCGAGTGTGGCCAATAATCCCACAAATACCATATTTTTTCAGGTTACGAGGGCGCTTCACGCCTCTTGTGTTGGTGCCATCAACAACTTCTTATGCAGCATCCACAGGTAACACTTCGATAAATTCGTTGCAAGTGGTAGAATAATGACCACATTTATGGCAACGAGAACATGCACGGCCTCCTCCTTTTTGGACCTCAGCTGCTGCACCTTCTTCCATTTCAACTGCTTGTGGGGGAAATTCATTATGTTTCCTCGGGGCTCCGTTGTTTGGAACTCCGGAAGGATACCTATTTTTCTTCGGACGTCCCGCCTGCCTAGGATTAGATGGAGTGCCGACAACCTTTGATTCAATGTCGTTTGGTACACGCCAATCACTAGGGTCTGGGACGGGCATGACCTCTGACGCGTATATCTGACGCCACGTATCCGTCGAGTAGTACGCATGAATGTATGGGATGGGAGATTGCTTTTTAAACCTGTTACACGACGGTTAGAAAAATATTTTACTTCTAACCATGTAGTAAGAAATACTTAAATTCTAACTAAACGTTGAAGGTTTACTCAAAAGTGGTAAGAAATAATAAGAAAATTCTAATGAAATCGACAACATTTATTACCTCATGGCTGCTATCTCATGAGAGCATGGGATCAAGAGCATTTGGAACACTTTACACGAACAATCCCTCAGTCTAAGATCAACAATGTTACTCGTCATGCCTGAGATAATATTGAACTTCAAATCAGATATCGGGAGAACGTTGTATGACATAGCTTTCTCAGTAGAAAATCCCAATCTTTTTTCAGTAAATTCCGTCACCTCATTGACGCTTTCATCAGCTATGGTCCGACGCTTATAAAACCAAGATTGCACCAGGTTACGTGCGTACTTAAGTAATGAAGTGACTGGCAATTGCCTACCCCATTTTACGTGGGCGTTTAGCACTTCCACAACATTTGATGTTCGAAAAGCAAACCTCCGGACCGGACATTTACAAATTGCCCAACGCTCAGGGCCAATGCCCATAAGTTTTGCATAAACTAAGGGAGCATCGACGAGCAAATTATTCATGTGTTCTTCGTAATCATCTTCCTTGAAAGCATTAGCGGCAGCCTGAAATGTTTCTATAATATTCTCCCGGGAATTCCGCAAATTTTCTTGAATGTGATACGTGCAAAAACCATGAGTTGTACCTATAATAGGTAAGAAAAAAAAAGGACTGTAAGAAATTATGAAACTTTCTTACTATCTGAGATACATCAGTTTGTAAGAAATTATGAAACTTTCTTACCTGGATACACAAGTTCCACAGCATTTTTTATGCTACAATGTCGATCAGACACAATCAACAAATTCTCCGGGGTTCCAAAGCTTTTCCGAACATGTTCAAGGAACCATGTCCATGATTCGTCTTTTTCTTTATCACCAATGCCGAAAGCCAAAGGCACAATCTGCTCATTCCCATCCTTAGTAGATGCAACGAACATAACACCCTTGTACTTTCCATTTAGATGGGTGGCATCAATGACAATAACGGGCCGACACGCACGAAAAGCTCTTATGGAAGCGGACAGAGCAAAGAAACAATACTTGAATTTCGAATCATCACCAGTCAACAAATCTATCTCAAAACCGGGATTCATTTTTTCAAGCATGTAGAGATACTTTGCAATTGCCTTGGAGGAAAAAAAAAATAATGGTTAGAAACGAACGGTCGGATTAGTGAGAAAACTACTAAAATCTTACAACATCATGGAAAAGATCATCACCTGGGATAACTTTGTAAGAAATTAAAGATTTCTTACGATAAATATAGAAGATAAGTAAAAATTCTTGCCATGAAAACTGAGTTTCTTATAATGTATTACATAATTATTACCTAAAAAGACTTCTCTTCATCTCCATATATAGCTTTCAAAGCCCGGTTCCGCCCAGATAATGCAGACGGGTAGCTCAATCTAACGCCAAACTCCCTAAGAACTTGGCCTTGGATATCGCATGGCCTGAGAATAAATCCATCCACAGACATATAAGGGCCAACAAACGCAGCTATGGCTCGTGCAGACACCTTAGGATCGGCGCATGACCTGATGTCCTTGGCACATGAGTGTGCGACCAAAGTTTTAATTTTTCATGCATTGCCCAACGCTAAGCTTCGCAATAAAAACCCGCATGTCGTGTCAAACTTGCAAATAATGTGGTATCTTTTAGGATCATATTTGACAGTTCGGAACTCCACAGAATTCTTCAAATGATATGAATGAATTGCCGAAAGCATGTTATCCTTACTACAAAAGACGGAACCACAAACAACCTGACCCTTCACGATTGGTTCGGTTTGAATATGAAAATGATTCGCGTCTATCAAAGCTTGTTGAGAAACACCAGCAATAATCCAACGAGATGAGCTTTCACTTGATGTGTCCATTACCATTGCAACTGATGATATTGTTAACAACTGCAACAAACACAACATGCAAAAATGAGTTGTTAGAAAAATATAGATTCAGACTAAAGGTTGTTAGAATACTGGGGTTTCGGCCTAAAATTTGATAAGAATTACAGGGGTTTCTTATCACATGTATTACAAATGTGGTAGGAAAAATGGATTAAATTCTTATCACAATTGAAAAGAAAAAATAACACTCATCGAATGAACAATAATAACTAGAAACACATTTATTGATGTGATTCATAACATAACTTTTCGAATTTAGCACGAAAATGATCAGCAAAACGAACGAAAGAAACAAAGAATTTGCAGCTTCAACACAGAGTAAATGATCGAAGTTCAGTTCATAATTAGGGTTTAAATCTTCAGAAAAACCACAAGAGAACAAACAAAAGAGAAAATCCACAACCCTCCTACAAAAAAAAAAATCGCAACTTGGTCATCCAATCTCTGCCATCGCAGTATAATGAACAGCTCGCTCACTTCTGCAATGAGTTCGTGACTTCAATCCCGGAATGCTTGCACGCCGAACGTCGCCTGAGCCGCGCAGATTGCCAGAAGTTCAGCGACTTCAGCGCAAAAATGACTCCTGATCCTCGAAGACTGCCATCTCCACCGCCGACTCTGCGAATAACCAGTAGCAGCAGAAACTCAGCAGGAACCCTAGCTTGAAGGTTGGTGTTTAGGAGGATTGAAGAGAGAAGATGAAGAGAGACATAGAAGAGAAGAGAAGAGAAGAGAAGAAATGAAGAATGAGGAATGATGAAAAATGAATGAAATATGATTTCAAATTTAAGGCATAAGGGCATCTTAGTCACAAAAGGTAAAAATTGGGCAAAATTTGAGA
The DNA here is from genome assembly GCA_001642375.2 of Mentha longifolia. Taxonomy (NCBI): domain Eukaryota; kingdom Viridiplantae; phylum Streptophyta; class Magnoliopsida; order Lamiales; family Lamiaceae; genus Mentha; species Mentha longifolia. Next base: position 23,388,878 of record CM038114.1, on the reverse strand, counting down.
GATTTTATGTTGTGGGCAAATATTGATTTGTTAAACACTTAGGCTGCGTTTGGTAATCATCTCAAGATGATGAAGGATGATTCATCTCAAGATGACTCATATGAATAGTGTCAAGATGAATCATTCATCTCTCCATTTGGTAGCAAAAAATTTAGACTCGGATGATATCATATTGTGTTTGGTACAAATTGTAAAACTCTAGATTAAAATTTAGATTGACCAAATTACCCTTATTAAATACATCTACCGATTTCACTTTTATCGTTGGGATTAAATAGTACCCTATATTTATTATTATTATTATTATTATTATTATTATTATTATTATTATATTACATTATTATTGTTATTATTTATTATTATTATTATTATTATTATTATTATATTGCATTATTATAATTATAATAATAATAATTATTATTATTATTCTTGTTATTATTATAATTATTACTATTGTTGTTATTATTATTATTATTATTATTATTATTGTTATTATTATAATTATTACTATTATTATTATTATTATTATTTATTATTATTATTATTTTATTACATTATTATTATTATTATTTTTATTATTATTATTATTCTTGTTATTATTATAATTATTACTATTATTATTATTATTATTTAGAGAGGGGAATTAAAATACCTATGTGGGGATAATAAATACAAAATATAACACAACTATAACATTTTACAAAATATACCCATATTTTTTACTTTCTTCCTATTTTACCCTTACTTTCCCCCTCTCTCTCTCTTCCCTCCTCCTCTTTCCTCTTTCCTCTCTCCTCCACCTCACCCTTACACAACACATGCATGATCCCCCCCCCCCCTCTCACTTCTCTCTCTCACACACACACTCACTATTTCTTCTTATTTTTTTTATAGTTCTTTCTTCTTTTTCATTTATTTTTTCTAGTTTCTTTTTTATTTGTTCTTTTTATTTTTTGTTCTATGTATATTAAATTTTTTTTCCAATTTTTTTTCCTTTTTCATTTCCTTGTTTCGGTTTTTTTTTTTTTTTTTTTTTAATGTAAGTTTCGAATTTATTGTAAGTGGGAATGAAACCATTAGGTTTTGCATAGTTGGTAAGATATTGATGAAATCTTGTCATTCATGGTAAGCTAGTTGGCAAGATATCAATAACGTCTTGCCAAAACATAATGTAAGTGGGTTTCGAATGTAACCATCAGATTTTGCATAGTTCGTAAGATATTGATGTAATCTTGTCATTCGTGGTATGATAGTTGACAAGATGTCGATAACGTCTTGCCATTCATGCTAAGATAGTTGGCAAGATGTCGATAATTATCTTTGATTACTTTATACCGAATAACTTGGCAAGATATGATACACTTCTTACCATCTATATGTATGATTTGATACATTTCTTGCCATCTATCTGTATGAATATTAAGGTAATTCCAAGTTATATTTGTATATGATTAGGTAATAAATGATACAATTATTACCATCTGTATGTATGAAGCGATACATTTCTTGCCATCTACCAAAATTTGACCAGTCATTTTTGTCAGATGGTAAGAAGTTGACTATATTTTGCCAAGTATTTGCAAACTAATAAACATGATGCAGATTACTTGCCAATCAGGTATATTTGTACTGGGTTTATTTGGTATATTAAAATTATGAAGCATATAAAAATATGACAATTCCTTACCAATCAGGTTTAGAAAGTTGGCAAAATTTTGATAATTCTTATAGATGAAGTGGCAGGAATTGACAAAATCTTTGCAAGAATTGTCATTTCTTGCAAATTATACTATACGGTTTTGTGTGTTTATTTTGATCGTTATCTTTGTTAAATGTGTTCGCAGTCATACCATCAGATTTTGTATAGTTGGTAAGACATCAATAAAATCTTGTCATTCATCGTAAGATAGTTGGCAAAATGTCGATAACATCTTGTCAAGTTATATAAGATTATGTGACATTCATGCAATACAAAAGAAGATAAGTAATGAAGATATATTTACCATTCACGTTTAAATATTTGGTAAGTAGTTACCTACGGATGGTAAAAAATCGTTAATTACTTGCCCGCAGAAGGCAATAAATGGGGCGATTCTCTTAAATTAATTCAAGCACGCACGAACTAATTATTCAATAACAAAACATTCCCTCTATACATTAATTCAAGAACTATCACAAAAAATCAAATCAATCCACACTAGTTCAGTAGTAAAATAATAGAAATACTATAAATTTAAAAAAAAAAACAAAAAAAAAACATTTAAATGGTTAATCCGTTAATTCCCCATGATTATTAATATTACACAAAATCATTATTTTGCAAAATCATAATTAAATCATATTTTGCAAAATCAAAATTAAAAAAGAAAAAAGAGGAAAGGAGGCGCATCATTAAAAAAAAAAAAAAAAAAAAAAAAAAAAAAAAGAAAAAAAAAAAGAGAAACATACCAAAATGCCAAACAAACCCAATTAAACAACTAATTAAAATAAAGTTATCATCTCCTTCATCTTCTTCATATGGGCGACAGCGCCTTTTCTTTAGCTTCAAGCTGCAGTGACGAGCCCCGATTCCAGCGTCCAAGGCTCCGGCGTCCAAGGTTTTCCTTCTCACCCATACATAACGAAGGAACGGTGGGAGGGCGTTCCGGACGGAGAAGGTGTCGCCGGCGGCCGAGACGCCTTCGCCTAGGGTTTCGGCGTTCTCTTATTGTGCTGATTTTAAGAAGAATGAGAAGGGGCGCTGCCGGATGCCAAAGTCCGATAAGTAACTCGTCGTCTCCGGCGGTGGCTTTCTGCAACATGTTGGCGAGGTGAGAGAGGAATACGCAGCAGGAGAGGGAGAGAAGAGAGAGAGGAAGAGAGATGAGGAAGATGACAATGAGAGAGAAAAGTTGTAAGAAAATAAGAGGAGAGATGAGGGGTAAATCTGTCCACCTTTATAAAAAATGGGTAAAAATTATATTTTTTAAGTTGGTGATAAATATTGTATTACTTATATGATACTCCCTCCGGTCTTTTGAAGTTAGTACACTTCTTTTCGGCACGAAAATTAAGGTAAGAGTGTTTAGTATTTTAAGTGGGTTTGGTAATTAAGGAGTATAATGAATTAGGATTATAATTAATAATTTATTTTAGTATTTATGAAAAAACTGAAATTTTTATAAAATGTTTTTTTCTATTTTCAGTTTATATTTAATTATTATTATTTTTTTATTTGTAGTTTAATTGCTTACTGTATTCTGTAATCCCTTACCGTTCAGTTCTTTGCAGATAAATTAACAAAACTTTCAATCAAACATTTAGGCTGCGTTTGGTAATCATCTCAAGATGAAGAATGATGATTCATCTCAAGATGACTCATATGAATAGTGTCAAGATGAATCATTCATCTCACCATTTGGTAGCAAAAAATTTAGACCCGGATGATATCATATTGTGTTTGGTACAAATTGCAAAACTCTAGATTAAAATTTAAATTGACTATTTTACCCTTATTAAATACCCCTACCAATTTCACTTTTTATCGTTGAGATTAAATAGTACCCTTTATTATTTATTATTTATTACTCTGTATTATTATTATTATTATTATTATTATTATATTGTTGAGTTATTATTTTTATTATTCTTGTTATTATTATAATTATTACTATTATTGTTATTATTTATTATTATTATTATTATTATATTTATTATTATTATTATTATTATTATTATATTGTTGAGTTATTATTTTTATTATTCTTGATATTATTATAATTATTACTATTATTGTTCTTATTTATTATTATTATTATTATTATATTTATTATTATTATTATTCTTGTTATTATTATAATTATTACTATTATTATTATTAAATTATTATTATTATTTATTATTATTATTACTATTATTATAATTGTTACTATTACTATTACTATTATTATTATTATTATTATTTATTAAATTATTAATATTATTATTATTATTATTATTACTATTATTGATATTATTTATTTATTATTATGATTATTTTATTACATTAATATTATTATTTTATTACATTATTATTATTATTTATTATTATTACTATTATTATAATTATTACTATTACTATTACTATTACTATTATTATTATTATTTTATTACATTATTATTATTGTTATTGATTTATTATTATTATTATTATTATTACTATTATTGTTATTATTTATTTATTTATTATTATTATTATTATTTATTACATTATTATTATTATTTATTTATTATTATTATTATTATTATTATTATTATTATTTGAAATCGTACAAATACATAAGGGTAAAATGGTAAGAGAGAGAAAGTATTGTGTTACTGTTTTAATGAGTTCACCTCATCCGACCAAAAACGTGAGATGACTAAACAAGGCGGAACAGTGAAATATCAACGGGCCTTGTATTCATCTCGGGCCCTCCAGTTTATTTTAGTTGGTTACCAAACAGTGAGATAAACCAAGATGATCTCCCAAGATGAGATGAGAGAGATCATCTTGGTTTATCTTGATTCATCTTCTTTACCAAACACAACCTTAATTGTATAAACTCCAAGCATAAGAAAAATGAAATGAATCTAGAAATAGACTCTAAGTTAACCATTACCTTGCAACAACAAATGAAAGCTTCACTAACACAACACTGGGAAATAAACTCATACACATAAAGACACCATTTAAAATTCTGCAAACACTGAATTCTTAAACCTTCAAGCAAGTTTTAAAACTGAAATCATAGGCCAATAAACAAGGTTTTCCAGCAACATAAGTAAAGGAAAGATCCAATTATAGATAAGCTCCTGCAATGGCACAATCATCATCACTCTAGAGAGAGAGAGAGAGAGAGAGAAGTGAATCAAAATATAAACTCAAATTCAAACTCAAACTCAAACTCAAACTCACACTCATAGCAAGTAGAGGGAGGAGCAGTTGCCGATTTCATAAGGAATCGGACCTGCTATGAATCCGATTAGAGATGAAGAAAGATCCAAAACTTGAAAATCATCAGTACGCCACCGTTGAAGGCGTTTCCCCTAAATCAAATCATTGATAAACTACAGCAATCTCTCAGGGAACTCGGCGCTGCTGCAACTGAGGCGGCGGCGGTGTTCGGCGAGTGGTGGTGGGTCTTCGAAATCGGCCGAAGAGAGAGAGAAGAGGGCATGGGAGGTCCTTCTGCCATACAGCGGCAGCGGTAGCGGTAGTGGCGCTAGCAGTTCAGTGGTGAGAACACGAAGGCGACGCCGGCAGCCTCATCACTGGGAATGGTTGTTGTCGAGGTGGCATCAACAGCATGGCCAGGTGGAAGCTCCAACGACCACCTGCTGCAACTGAGGCGGCGGCGGCGCTGGAACAAGCCGATGGCGGTGGCGGTGGTGTTCGGGGAAGATGAACGGGCAGCGGCGCTGAAGAATATGGAGAGAGAGAGGCACGGCTAAGAGGAAGAAGAGAGGGCTGAAATCTTAATTGATTTTGGACAGGGTTTGAAATGGGTGGCTGAGTGGGTGATTTGGGTGTTAATTAATTGGGCCCTAATTTTTACTAATTATGTACTTTATTTGTTAATTATTGCCAAAAATAAAAACGTATCAACTTGAAGAGACCGGCCTAAAAAGGAAAGTGTATCAACTTCAAGAGACCGGAGGGAGTATTAGGTAACTTGGGGTATTTCCTCTATTATTTATCATTATTATTATTATTTTACGGTATTACATTATTATTATTATTATTATTATTATTATTGTTATTATTATAATTATTACTATTATTATTATTATTATTTGAAATCGTATAAATATATAAGGGTAAAATGGTAAAAGAGATAAAGTGTTGTGTTACTGTTCGAATGAGTTGAAGTCATTCGACCAAAAACGTCGGATGAGTTAACAAGCGAAAATAGTAAAATAGCAGCGGGCTTATGCTTCATCTCGAACCATCCAATTTATTTCATTTCGGTACCAAACACTTAGATGAACCAAGATGATTCACCTCATCTTGGTTCATCATATCCACCAAACATACCCTTATACGGCAAAAACATGCATTTTCTCTACCCTATAACTTATACAACTTTGTGGGAAAATTCTGTGCAAATAATGTCACAAATTAGGTGTAATTAATCTTGTACTTGAAGAATGTTTAATTGAAAGTTTGATTTTTTTTTTTTAAAAATAAATTGAAACATAAAATTAAAAACTACTTACATAAAATATCCATAGAAATAGAATCGAAAAAAAAATTAGATATCAATCTAGCAAAAAAAAAATTGCTAGATTTATATCAATCGCAGCATCGACCTTTACCCTTGGGCCCGTTTGGTAGTCAGTATAACCCAGGAAAAGCCTAGATAAGAAAATTTATCTCGGCTTTTCCAGTGTTTGGTATCCGAAAAAAATAATGCCATCGGCCCGCGAAAATGTTTGGGCCCAGACTAAATTCACTGTTACACTGGCATATACTATACCGCATCTACCCCCGGATAAGTTGTGATAAGTTTTTTATTTTCAATTTTAATTATTAATTTTTTATTATCAATTTTTTATTTTCAATTTTAATTATCAATTTTTTATTTTCATTTTAATTATCAATTTTTTATTTTTTATTTTAATTATCAATTTTTTATTTTCAATTTTAATTATCAAATTTTAATTTTCAATTTTAATTATCAATTTTTTATTTTTTATTTTAATTAAAAAAATTTATTTTCAATTTTAATTATCATTTTTTTTATTTTTATTTTTAATTTTAATTATCAATTTTTTATTTTTTATTTTAATTATCAATTTTTATTTTTTATTTTAATTATCAATTTTTTATTTTTAATTTTAATTATCAATTTTTTATTTTCAATTTTAATTATAAATTTTTTATATTTCTTATCCCAACTTTGTACCAAACCCACAATATATTTTTTATCTTGCTGCCAAACGAGCCCTTATGTTACAAAACTCCATTGTCGATCAAAATAGATACATTGATCGATTTCAAGAACACTGGCGCATACAAGGACACCACTACGTCAAAATTTCCAGTCTTTCGTTGCTGATATGTTTGCTGCCTCGTAAGGTTAAAAGAACGTCTCAATTTCTCAAATTTCCTAAAATTCTCCAGAAATCTATTTATATTCCGTATAATCATTCATAATAGATGTTTAATCAATCATAATCAGCATTGATAGTGAGCGCAAAAGGATTGATTATTATTTAGCAAAGTTGTAAAAAGATTCTAATGGCTGTTGATCGCAGTTGAGAATTGATTATGGTAAGATGAAACAGACGCAAAAATTACATTAAATTACTGTTTACAAGCATTTTTGCCAAGTATTTTTTTTTTTGAGGGGATATTACTTAAGGATCCTTTAGTCTCTTCCTCTGTGGCTGTTTGTGTGGGTAGGTAAGAGTGTGTTTGTAGCTGTTTACAATAAATTCAGTGTGTTTGTTGTGTGATCGGTGTTGAATATGCGTCAGGGATGCACATTGTTTGATTGAACTTCCATGGATGACTTACCGTTCAAAGCTGGACAACTGGCTGAAGCAAGGTCTTTCTGTCCTGGTTATCGTGGTGCGTGGTTTCGGTGCAAGGTAATGGAGGATGTGAATGTTTTTTAAGTACTATGTTTCAGTATGGATGATTGGATTCCAAAGTGAAAAAAACATAGCTGGGATCAGTCACTCAGTGATTAGCATTTTTTTTGGTAAATGATTAATGTCTTGTGAAGTTTTAATCGCTTGCATAACAATCTGCATTTTCGTATGAATTTAGAAATTTAAGGACTACTAAGGTGTGAGCTAAACCACTATCACACACACTAGATGTGTCACACATATCGTGTAAGGGTAATAACATGTTCTTGTTATAAACACAATACTACAGTAACATACTACTCAAACTAAAAAAAAAAACAGAAGTTTGTTTGTCACTGGTGTCTGGTATATGCGATAAAGCCTAAAGGAATAAACTCAAAAGCTATCTTCCCTCTTGTGCGTTGATCTGATTGAGCCTGAATATTAAATTCTCAAATATCACCCAAATGACCGATATAACATTTTTAGTGCTGCAAGCTATATTGTTAGTTTATTCATAAGAGACTCATAGTGTTCTACTGTAAAATAAATGTGGTCATTTATTTCCAGGTATTGGGTCATCCCCCCCCAGATTGTGTAATGTTTATATATTCTGGATGAGTTCTATCTCATTTTTCCATGTCGCTTAGGCCATTAAGATGCGTGTTGAAAAGCAATACCAGATGTCACCTAGGGGTTAAAAGTTTACAGAATAAAAGTGGAAAAGTAATTGGGTATAGCTTCCGTTCTGGGCAGACATTTTTGTCCTTCTTGTATGTATGGTTTTGGCTCTTCTCCTTGTTAAGCCTAAGAAATTGGCTAGAGTAACCTTCAGCCTCCTCTGTGGCATATGATATCTTAAGTATTAGATTTTGACCTTTTGCGTGCGGTATCTTTTCGATTCCATATATTACAATGGTAGAGCATCAGAGTCTTTTTGTAAACCTAGTACATTTATAGCAGCGATCTGGAAAAAAAAAATCAACTGTTGTATAGGAATATCCATTTTCAACAGGGCTTCTGTTTTAAATGGCAAGTTTATATTCATGCTATGACTTTTGTTTGATCTGAACTTTTAAACCGCTTTCGCTCCATTTTATCCATGTTCTTTGGCCACTCTGCATGTCTCTATTTCGTAGTAGGGCTTCATATTTACCACATGTGCTGTATTGAATGAATGCCTTATTAAGTTATTAGTTGGTTTCATTTTCAATCCTGGAACTTAAAGTTACAGGTTAATGTGGTCTGAGAAATGAAGGTTGTCTTCTTCATAGAACTCTGGTTGGATTGATGAAGTCCTTCAGTCATCTATTTTCTTCTCTGTTTCTGAAACTTTAAGGCTTCATTTGTGGGGAAATATTATCGCGTCATGTATTTTGGTTTTGGGTAGTGGATTATGGGAATGCTATTATTTTATGACATTTTCTTGAACTGATGACATCTATTTTTCAATAAGTTATCTTGTTTCTCCTTAATGACCATGGCATATTTTCTGGGACCCTAAAAAAGAACATGCTGAAAAAAAATTGCAAACGACAGGGTGCAAATTGTCCCAAAACAAAGGAAAGAGGGTTTGTTGTATTTCTGAAAAAATGATAGGGGAAATTGTATTTTCCATATTATTTTCGTGTAACTAATTGGGCTAGCAAGATATATCATTATTAAGCAGTGTTGGATCGGTATATTAGGTTATATATTGCCCTGAAATGAAACCAACTCCACCAAGGGCAATTTCCTCTCGATGGAAAGGGGATATTTCTGAAAAGACATACCAGATTAGCCTAAGTGAGGCTTCTTACCGAATGCTTCTCTAGCATGTATGGATGAAGAAGGTGATTCTGAGTCATCAACATCCTTTTGATTATATATTATCTAGTAGCTCTTGGATGTTTTTTGCTAGATTTTATTACCTGTTGGAGATATATCTTTCTCAGTGGTTTTGATATAGATCTATAAACATGCCGAGGAAGTGTATGTTTGTCATTTTTTGAAGTTGTAAATTGTATTTATAAGAATTATAATGTCTTGAATCTTGATTATGATTTTTGCATGATCTGTGTCATGGTCTTTTTGACTTTTTCAGATGAGATTGTCATTCTAAATTTTGTAAGCCTCAGTTCAGGAATACTGTTGCCTGTGCATTATGCCTCAAGAATTCCTTTGCACTTGATATGCCTTAAAACTATGTAAATACATTCCAGTATACTTTTTTTGTTACTTATATCAATGTCTATATATCTTCTATCAGATTAAAGAGATCGCCAAGAGAAAAGGAATACTTAATCATTTGTCAGAATATTATGACTTTTCCGGTGATAAAAGTAAGTCTCTACATATGCCTCTACTTAATATATCTGGTCTCGTAGGTTAGAATTTTGATCCACTTAGTTAGGAACCCCTCTGAATTTTGTGGCATCAGGTGGCTAATTAGTTCATGACAGGAGCTGCAGATTGTAATTTACTATACATTCGCATGATTTGTCAGGAAAAAAGAGAGTATGATATCTCCGTGAACATTTCAATTTTTTAAGCCTTACAACCTTTAACCTTCATATATTAATGGTTGAATTCGTGAAGTCATAGCATGCATACTTTTGCAAAAGTTCGAGCAGTACATTGTTTTGTGATAGGTCATTCTATTCTTTTGATATTTTATATTTGCTTACCTTTAATCAAGATGCATATATGGCCGAATCTCGTTCAAATTCGTGTTGTCATTAGAGTAGTTGTTTGTATTTGAAATTTTTCCTTGAGAAATCATATCTACTTTTTTCTACTGAAATTGCTCCAGCAAAATTATCTGAGATTGATTACTAGCTCGACAGTGCTTAATATGCAACATAAAAGTCTATTTCATTAATAGGACAAATGATAGTACTTTTTTTGAACATACACTATAATATGCTAAGAGTATCTGAGTAGAGGAGAATAACAATCAGAGTTAGCAATAGCAACTCAAAGGAATGATACTATAAACTGAAAATCAGAGTAACGATAACTGAAGGACAAAATCCAAACAGAAGCGGACTTCCTCCAAGCGCGCAGCTGTTCTCTGACCTAGAAAACTCCTCTCTCAAGGACATGGACTCTTTCATTCTATTGGACCTATGAAGCACGGAAGGAGCACTAGCCAGTACCCGTAACTATTAAATCCTAATCAATACTTAAATTAAATAAACCCTAAATCCTATCCATAATATAATACTCCTATATATTTGTGTGTTTATCCCCTAAAGATTTCAGACTGAAGTAAGATCTGTGATATGAGATAGTGGAAATACAGAATGTACTCCTGCTGTTAGCTATTGATAGTGACAGACTTCTTTCTTTGCTGTACGTCATACTTTAATTAGTGCTTGGGAGGGTCTCTACGCAAACAAGCCTGCAACTCTGTATGCATTAATCATTATATGAAGAGTTAACCATATATATACATATATATTCAAATTTTGCCAAATATAAACATAAATACTTCTGCAATGTGAGACCATGCAATAATCATATAAGGAGTTCACTTCGTTATGTTAGGTGCTTATTCGTCAGTGTGGTTATTTTGGTAAGGGGTAGTATTTACAATCCTTGTTCGTAGTTAGTAGGGTATGATAACTTTATTGTTGATCCACGGCTATTGGCTGGCACAAATGTCATTCTCAATGGAATCTTGTTTTCAGTTATTCTTCCATTTTATCTTAGTTATTTGGTGAGATTTTTTCGCCTTTTCTTAATTTTATAATTTTAGATGTTTATATTACCAGTTTCTTGAATTTGGATTTTTTTTCTGCAGAATTAACATGGACTAAGCTATATCAGTTTCCCCCTTGGTCAAAGGGGAACAAAAGACGTAGAGAATTGATTCTGAGGCCAAAGTACCCACGTATCGTTAATGAAAATCAAGTGCCTCATGTCAGTGAGGTCTCAGAAATTATAGTAATTGTTTGTGATTCCTGGAAGGTGGGTGATTTGGTAGACTGGATGAATACTGGCTGTTTTTGGTCTGGAAGAATAACACAATTATTTAATGATCAAGAGGCGCAGGTAATAATTCTTGGAGGCCTTTTTTTGGGTGAGCCCACCTTAATGTTCCTTTCAAATTATAAACTTGAGTCAAACCATTTTATTGTGTAGGAAAATATAAACGAGATCATAATCGGTCCCCAATACTCATTGTAAGTTGTAGTAGCTGTTGTTTTAGGCTTGTTACAATTTCCTTAAGAAGAATGTCACCCTTTGAAAATTTTGACCAATTTCAATCGACTTGAAGTCTTGAAGTGATAGCAAGTTATGAAAATGATGTCCAGATACTGAAGTTCAGTTTAAACAATTTGGTCGGATTCAGTCTCCCCCCTATTTTTTTGACTGATGTTGTAATTGCTAATAAATGGATATGTTGTGGTGTTGGTGTCACTAAATAAGTCTTGTCGAAAACCAATAAATCAGTACATTTTTTTTTATATTAGTGGTAATCATTCTTAATTCTATAGTAACTTTTACTTTCTAATAGTTAAGTGCATTTGAGAGGAAAAATGAGGATTTCTATTTTTGATAATTTTAAAATAATACTCCTTCCGTCCCCCTCGTAATGGCCCCTTTTTCGGCACGGTATTTTAGGAGAGCGTAAGAGTTGTGCTTTTATTTCTATTTGAGCAACGAAATTGGAATCGTTCAGACAAGGGAATATTATTTGAGTTGAGTTGGCATTAGAGCTTGAGCAGGCTTTTCATAAAGTTGTTTCACAATTTTAGCTGAGCAATTACTGCCAAAGTTTTGTTTTGCGGCAAAATTGACATGCAATTTTTTTCAATTTGAAGGTTTTATTTTTGTTATGTTGATTGAGCAGAGGCATTTTATATGACGCAAGCATGAAATGCTAGTTAGTGTTAGCAGAACTGTCAACTGTGTCACTAAACTAACTATGTCAGGAACCTTATATTAGCCTATTCCTTTGTTTGTTTTTCTTTTAGATTGAGCTGAAACCACCGCCATATGGGGAAGGTTCATCTTATAAAGTACATTTCAAGGATATACGCCCATCTTTAGACTGGTCTCTTCAACATGGTTGGACATTACCAGCTCAGGTTTGTCATATCTTCTCGTCTAATGCCGTGTTTATTCCTGTTTATAATTTCTCTCCTGAACATCTATTTTCAGAATCATGAGTAAACAACAGAGAGTTCAGTATGTAAAGTTTCCAATTGTGCAAAGACTGCTATGCATACGTTACTTGATTCTTACCTTTTTATAAGTGTTGGATTGTTCATGGTTGGTTATTCTAGTTTACGGGGCATAACTTGAACCCTTAAGTGATAATATTGGCTTTTCTATCAATATTCTATTTGTCTCTCTGCATGTGGTTCTATCTTAAATACCTTATGGAAGATGGCAAATCTTCTGTTGCTCCTTTAAGATGTTTGAAGCTCTTTTCTAAGGACTTGCCCTTAAGATTCCTCTATCCTGAAGTGTCTTCACGTGGTTCTACTTATGACGGAACTTTTGGCTCCTAAAAAAAAGTTGAAAAAATGACTCTACTGTGTGCTGAATGTGTTCTCTTATTTTTTTGGTGATTCAGAGTATCAAAATGTTTGAGGTCTATGTTAGGGGACGTTCTGAGTGGTATGTAGTTTTGCTTCTAGTTGCCTAGTTCTCTCCTAATATGAAGATTTATGAAGTACACTACCTAAACATTTGTCTTGATCGATCCTGTGCAATGCTCTTATAATGCCATTTGTTGTGAGTCTTGTGACATTTGATTCTCAATAGTCAATAGAAAGATAAATTTTATGGAAGGCAGCAACAACCTATTGCTTGTAATTTATATATATTTACTTTTTTCGTTACTTATAAAATTTTCAGTCACGTGCAATTTCACCTTTGACAAGGTTCATTTATTATCTGAATTACTGTTCAAAAAAATTTGTATGGATTTGGGAAAAAAAAAAAAAAAGATTCAACCATTTAGAGCAGGAGTTGCATATAGTTCTCTCTGGAATACTTATATTTCAGATGAGGCTTTTGGTGTTGTTACATGCATGTGGAGGTGATGCCTCATAATTGTTGTTCTCCTCTTTGATCTGTAGAATAAGCTTGTTCTTGTGAATTTCAGGAAGATGGTACCGATCACCCTCGTACTCGTCTTATTAAACCTATTAATCAAGGTATGAATCAACAACACTCTTATATGTGTTTAAAATGCTAATGATAGCCGTGAGCTTTACATGCATGTCTTTTCAAAGTGCTGTTACTTATGTGCTAGATTCTCACGCGAGACAAATGAATTTAGAACATTGTATAAGATCCCTGTTCCATTGGCCAATTTTTCTACAATCCTCTTTTCCTGTTTTTGTACCTGAGATCCAAGATCTGGTAACCTGAGGAGCTTGTGGCATAAATAAATCTGTATATTAGTACTAGAGATGATTCAGTGGGTAAGCAAATAAAGACAAAATATGATGGTATTAGCTAAATATTTCTTTGTTAAAAGATTAGTGGATGATCTATCTAATTTGCCATTTGGTAAATAGTGTTGAGCTAGTTAAGAATTGTCTTCCCAAGTTCTGTATGTCGGACCTCGTTGTGGATTCAGTTGATTCTTATGGAAAGTGATATAAATGGATTAGTTGCTTCAATTCTCTCAAAAAGTTTCTCAATTCTAGTAGGTTCTGTGGGATTTGATATAAATGGATTAGTTGCTTGCTTCAATTCTGCCAAAAAGTTTCTCAATTCTAGTAGGTTCTGTGGAATATAACTAGGTGTGAGCAGTGAGCATATGCCACCAAAGACCAAACTAATAGATTTATGTCTATTGGCTTTTGGTTGTGAAGGCTTTCAGGTTTCAGCTTGATTAAGAAAATTAGTAATCAATTTTTTATTGGTTCAAATATCTTATTGAATGAATTTTCGATCGAACTATTAAGTAGTAATAGTGTATTTTTGTAAATTATTTTTTAACTTTCGCAGCAAAAATATATTAAGTGTTGATTCATGAATTTCATATATTATCAATTTCCTAGATAGGATAAAAATATTATTCACCGAAATTTGTACTTTTTTGGGTCTGGTTAAACAAGAGAAGTCCAATTCGGTTGAAACCAAACATCAGCTTCTGTTTTGATTTTGATTTGGTCGATATTTCTAAAACCATTTGTCCCTTGGTGTGTCGAGTTTCTGCGTATCCCATTGTATGGTCGCTCCTGAATTTATTTGCGACTGTTGAACCTCTGTAGTTAGAATTACATAGTATTACTATCATTATTTTATGTTATATATTACTTTTCAAATTTCTTAGAATATATCACTCATTTTTAGCTCAAAATAATCAAATAAGTAATTGTACGAGTATTAAACTTATAAAACATATTGTTTTAGAAAGTAAGTGAACCGTTGGAAACCGGCTGTACAATTAGAACAGAGGCGACCCTTGCTGGTTATGGTTACAATCTAAACCTTTGTGCTGGCTAGAAACCAGCATGTCAGCCTTCAGGTATATTCCTCAGGTTTGTTGGCTCACAACTTCTTTGTAGATAAGTCCTAATGGAGAAAACTTTGAAGTGATGCAATTGTAATAAAAAATTGGAGTTTTGCTTTTCAAATGTGATATTTTATTGATGAACATGTTAAATATTCCAGCAAGAATAGTTCTGGCATGGTGTTTGTTATCCTCGCCATACCTTACTTTCTTCTACTTTTGATATCCCCCTTCCATCAAGAATAGTTCTGACATTAAAACTTTTCCAGCTATTGGCAAAACGATTCGAGTTGAGGAAATTCAAGAAACTGAGGATGTTCCAAGGTCAAGTGGATCGCTTGCTAGGTCGTCGTTCTCTTCTCCAAGTATGTCCAACTCAGCTGGTTCAAGTGAAGTGAAAAGCAAACAAACGATGGAGATGCAGAGATGCTTTCGAGGAACAACACCTTTAATGGAGCAGAAGGATGATGTAGATAGCATCGGGAAAAGAAGTCATGCGGATGCTGATTCTACACCTGATCAAATGGTTGAAGTTGTTCAGGACGACTCGAATTGCAGAAAGTATGTTGTCAATGGAGGAAGAAGCGTTTTAAATTCGAAACGGGGGGCACGCACACACACACTTGAAGCAACAGTCTTGCATTTGGAGGAATATATAAACAAGGTTAAATGGCTCAAAAAAAATCTGCATTACGGATTCCATCCACCTGAGAATCAAGAACATCATTGGAAGTTTGTGGAACCTCATGATGTCCAGAAATAAATATTCTTCAAATTTGACAACATGCAAAGTTGAGAAATCCATGCTGTGATATTTATTATACGGATCCTATAGATTTTACCTTTTTGTTAAACCATGTAGTAAAACATGCTTGAACGAATAATATTGTGCAAAATGATACTGTTACTACTTTCCTAATACTGTATTTAAACACGACCCAAATTCTTCTCAACCTTATTCACGTACTACCATTTTGTTGCCCCCAAAATAATTCATTTTCATTACTAACATAAGATTTATTATTATTTTCCTTACAATTGTCCACATTATATATATATATATATATATAAATGATATGCTACTCACCTCCCGGTGGGCACCTCGGCGTTTTATCACGTTTGCATTGTTTTTTTTATTTTTTTATTTTTATTATATATTCTAGTATCTTAGAAATTAATTTACAAATCATAAAATCTAAAAAATCAATATTCAATTTGTTTTTTTTTTTATTTTTAACTTCAAAAAATGAGTAATAAAATAAATCGAGCTTTGATTTTTATGTATTTTTTAGATTTTATGATTTGTAAATTAATTTCTAAGATACTAGAATATAGAATAAAAATAAAAAAATAAAAAAAAGCAATGTAAATGTGATAAAATGACGAGGTGCCCACGAAGGTGCCCACCGGGAGATGAGTAGCATATCATTTTATATATATATATATATATAGGGGTGAGTTCTGGTAAAAAAAACCCCTAAATGTAAGAAATAGGAAAGATTATAGTCCATTGATAATTAGAAGATGCACGGTTCAGATGAATTTTGAAATAACACACGTGGATCAAATTATTTACTATAAGTTGACCTTGTTTCATTCGTAGGGGTAAATTAGAACAAAAGATAAATTGTAATCCCACTAAAATCGGCCATGATCAAGGAATATGGTACCCAAAATAGGAAAATATCTTCCAAAATTAATACAAGAAAATTAACTAGTAAAAGATACGGCACACAAGCAGAATAAAACTAATTAAAAGAAGAAATGCATTTTGAACTATCTAAATGCATTATTCAATTCATACTAAGCATTATTACAAATTGTATGTGCATTATATCGCACATAAGTTGATTGCGTGCATTAACTAAAAGCACGTATTACTAAGTGAGTGATACATGAGAGATGTGTAATGCAAAATTTTATTTAATGCAAAATTTTTATTTAATGCAATATTTGTCTAATACAAGTGAGACTATAAGAGATATATAATGCAAATTTCAATATTTATATTGCATGTGAGTTAATTATATAATGCATTGTAGAAAATAAAGAACAAACGAACCACAATATATATTTTTTATAATCATGCAATAATGCATGATTATAATAATGCATTTTCGTACATAAAAGGTTGATTATAATAACGCATTTCTCACCTACAATAATACATTTTGCTTATAATGTATTTCGCTCATAAAAGATAATTAAAATAATTAAGAAATAATTATAAAATATATTATTAAGAAAAAATAAAGTGTTAATGCATTTCATAAAATAATTAAACAAATTATTCGTATTTGGTATATATTTAAAATGATAATGCATTTTGTTAATAATAATAGTGCATCGTATATAATAACTTTAAAAACATGATTCTTCATTTTGAATTTTTTTCTAATGCACTTACGTAATATGGTAATGCATATTGTTTCAATTCATCGAAAGTTATGAAAAATTAAACCTTAATTGATATAAACTAAACCCTAGTTAAAAAAAAAAAAATAAACCCTAATCGGAGAAAACTAAACTCTAGTTGGTTTAGATTTTTGACTATGGTTTATGGTTTAATGGTTAGGATTTCGGTTGGATTTTAGGGTTTAGCTCATACTGTTAGTTGGGTTCAGTAATCTTGACTAGGGTTTAATTTTCATGCATTTACATGCATTAGAAATTTTCAATTAGAAAATTTTAGTTATCCTTTTTCAAATATTTTTTTTTTTACATTTGTTTTCTCAACATTTTTTTTTCGTTTTAATTGAAATTGATTATTACGCAACTCGTGATGCATTATAACTTTTCAATTAGTGCATTGTTCAATATGTATAGAATTATATGTGTTTTAACAATAAATGCATTATTAAATCTATGGTAAATTACGAAATAACAGAGGAAAAAAAAAAGGTATGCAGATCGATCTATAATAATATAATATTGAACAAAATTGTAGGAATGTTTTGTTTTGTTTTATTTCAATTTATTGCATTAGGAATCTAAATAAAAAAGGAAATGGGAGTAGTTGCCGTAAATTAATGCTTATGGAGTACATCACACCGAATCCCATAATTAAGGGGAGAGACGGTTATAAATAATACCTATAATAATACTACGATCGCACGTTGCTAAGGATGGGCTGGATAACCGTGATTAGGGGAGGAAAGTAAGAATACGGGAATAGAAAGGGATAAGAAATTTTATATGAATATTTATCTCACGCGAACATTTAGATACAAAGGAGTTCATAACAAGTTACAAATGGTTACAATAATCCGTTTGAAGAACACAACTACTACCTGTCTAGAAGTGGACTTAGCTTACGCAAGAGTCGGATCGAAATAGCTTAAAGGTGAATGAGTGTACATAACGGAATAATACTGAAGATATATGTATAAAGACATATATCACCAAGAGTTTCACAACTTTGAACGATGACAAAAGCTCTGCTCGGCACTCACATTCATCACTGCTCAACCTGTACATTTAGAAATACATGCAGGACTGAGTACAAAGGTACTCAATGGACAGCCGAAAACATATGTATACTGTAATATTGTCACGCCAAGAGATTGTAACGCATAGGGTTTTTCATAAAAAGGACCTATGCTTACCAAAATTCTTTTGTGATATAAGAGTACATGCGCATGCTAAGTTCTTTAGTAATCTTACCATATTTGAGTTCTTTATGCCCGGGGAAGTGGCCACCTCCCATGGACACCGGACCGGCCAACCCACTAGATGACACACGGCCACTTAGTGCACTTTAGCCCAAGCAAGAATATTATTTTGGTAGGACCCGAATTCGATTCTTAAAAATTGGCAGAGCCAATACGGATAGACATTATACTTAGAAAAAATATATTTTTGGCATAACAATCTTGTAAATAACTAATCTTAAACAAAATAAATCTCATTTGCTTTGTTTTGTAAAAAAAACCCACCTCTTGAAGTGTATGAAAGATGACTGGACACCTCAAGCCTTGCCTATTCTAAAGAATTCACTAATTTCTGAGATGAATAAAATATATTCACTCTAGTATTCTGCTTGAATTAATAATATGTTAATGTGTGACAGATTGTTTTGAAATTCTTAACTTTTATGGCTAAGGGACTAGCCATTTTTCTTAATAGAAGAAGTCCAATTATTTATTTAATTTGATCCAAGACTCATATGAGTTTAAAATAATATTCTGAAACTTGATTGAGGTAAGTTTTTTTTTTTTTTGCTCAAAACTAGGTAAGTATTTTAATCTTGATTAAATTAAGGTTTAACAATTAGTTAAAAGCTTAGCCCAAGAATTAACTAAAGGGGAACTTTAAACATAGCCCCCATTTCTCTCACCATAGCCCCCAAATTTAATAAAATATAAAATTAATTATGAATAGACTTTTGTATCCTTATGTAGCCCCCTTCAATTTTTTGATAAATTTAATTACAATTCCATAACCCCCACTCAAATCATAACTACTTCATACCCTACATACAACCGCAAATTAAAATCTAATTGCTCACCTTCATCGTCGACCATTGCTTATGAACAAGTATGCGAATATCGTAATAGCCCCCTGTAGAACGACGTTTGAAGAAGTATGGACGCAGAAGAAAATCACGAGCAAAAACGATTATTCTCCCAAAATACAATAATGTATGTTCATCATATATTGTTGATACTTACGTTGTTCATCTTTTTTGTCATTGTATTTTATTTTCTTTTAATTTTCAGTGTTTGTTTTACAGTGTAAATAATAGTTTTTATCGAATAACCTGAAGAAATTTAATTCCTACCATATATATTTTAACGAAGATTAATACTATTTCTGGGAAAAAAAAAATCTGATCAATAATGATGTGTTTGCTTGATTTGTAGAAAGTTTTAATGATGATAAATCATATGCTCTTTAGTTTCAAATAAAAGGTTGTATCATTGTCGAAATATTAATTGTGTGCATGCGTGAACTTTTTAATTTCCTTTTGAATTTGCATAATTAAGCAAAACTTCAGAACAAATGTTGGGAGAATGAGTTAGAGGAAGAAAAATAAATGCATAAAGAAGGTTATTAATGAAACTAAACATGAGATGAACTTGATATACAAAAAGTTACTTGTCACTTTTCCGCCTATAAATGCAGTC
The DNA here is from genome assembly GCA_001642375.2 of Mentha longifolia. Classification (NCBI taxonomy): domain Eukaryota; kingdom Viridiplantae; phylum Streptophyta; class Magnoliopsida; order Lamiales; family Lamiaceae; genus Mentha; species Mentha longifolia. The sequence continues at coordinate 23,368,715 of CM038114.1, read as the reverse complement.
AAACTTGTTTCATTATTGCATTATCTATCGGTTGCCACAAGATATAATGTGGTACTAATTCATATTTCTAAGGAGCAATGTTTGTTCCTCTGCGATCTAATCCACCACTGCAACCACAGCTTAAAATAATCACGATTGGACTTGAATATAATAGTCATTTTGTATCGGTATTCGATTTTTTTGAAATAATTATTTCCTTATTCACTGTTTTAACTATAACTTTTTGTAGATTTTGCTGGACCATTCTGCACCGATTCCTCCGATAGTACCTGACTGGAAACATCATTGCTTTGATGCTGCTGCAGGATGGGATACTCTATTTTTAGCTCGTATCAATAAATTTAAATCACTGATTCCGAGAGGACCAAACTTCGGAAGTGTAGAAATTGTGAACTTAGGTGACATATAATATGTTCCTAGATATTTTGTTTTATTTGGATATTCATCTTTCTTAATTTATGTCTTGATGCAAGGATTGAAGTTTGCTAAATGCTTATGATGATTGGTTTTGTTATAATTTTGATAATTAAGAGATTATATGTAGGCACAAGATGCATACGTAGTAGCTTGTAATAAAATCTACTGTAGTGGAAGTGGAATCCTAATTTGTAGTATTCTGAGTTTGATAGCAATTTATTTTTATGTAATTTCTTTTAGCAGATGCAATGAGCTGCTTAAGATCATCTAATAAATAAAATTTGAAACATGTTACTCATAAGTTGGCCTAATAATCTCATATATGGAACACATAAAAGCCAGAAGTTCAAATGTGAAGCAATGATCGACTGCTAAATATCAATAAAAGATGAGTACAAAATTTTTTTTTAGTCCGAAAAATAAAGTTTTATTGAAACTCCACCAAGGCACCAGTGGTGCCATCATGAAACAGTTATAGAAACACACAAAACTTACAACAGAAACAAGAAACAAACAGCATCAGCGCATGCAACCCTGCCCTCCCAAAATTGATGAACAATTCCATGCACCACTCCTTGTAGCCCAAAATTTGCAGCCACTCTACTGTTAGCCGCTCTATGATTCAATATCAAACCACGTATACAACAAAAAAAAACACAGCAGTACAACTTCGTTCATTACAGAATAAAATTTCGACCCAGCTCGACATAACTAGCTCTCAGATCTGCCTCGCTTCTAGCAACATGAATTGCTAAATAAAAAATTTTATGCTGCCACATGATGCTCATGCCATTTTCTTGTCCATAATCATCTAAGATAGTTTCTTCTCAACTTGGTGAGATGGCAATTCAATTGATCCAACAATGCGGGTAGTGTCGACTCTTGAAAATGGCTTGATCAACCTGCAAAGATTCTGCTCATGTAGTGTACATGTCATAGAGGGTTGGGATTCTGCTGCACAGTCTCAGAGAAATTTAGAGTTTTAGGAGTTTTCTCATTGAGATAATTTGTCGAACACCTTGTGAGCATCGTTCTGCACAAGCTTGGGGCCTCATTTTGTTCTTTCTTCGAACATCTTGAGCACGCCGAAAACAGAGAAACTAAGACTCAAACCTGACGTCACCTAGAGCTCCTACCACCACGAGTCTCAAATTAGCCTCAATATCTACATATAAACACAAAAGCAATACAACAAAATTCCATTTTGGGCAACAAATAAACCCCTGCTCCTCCAAACAAACCCACCAACAAACAGTTCCATTTCAATTTATCTCCAACTGATGTGCCAACGATGATTAAAAAATTAAATTGAGAGAGATTCACACCACATATGTATTTGTCTAGAAATATTTTCCGACGACTGACTCGACTTTCTCTATGAGTTTCTTCTGTTCTCCAATGAATTGACGATGACTGCTATATGGCTATGAAATTTGAGCAGAAGTTATAATTTGGGGGCTATGGAATCGTAATTAAATTTATCAAAAAATTGTTGGGGGCTACATAAGGATACAAAAGTCTAATTAATTTTATATTTTACTAAATTTGGGGGCTATGGTGAGAGAAATGAGCCCAACACTATGAATTCTTCAGCACAACAAGAATATTCCGGCCCAAGACCTCTTAGCCAAGAACACCCAGCTCGGAACCCGGAACCCGTAACTCAACCCAGACCCGACCCGGGTCAAACCATACTCCCTCTTCTCAGCCGCATTACACCTTTTCCATTTCCATTTTCCATTTTCCAATTTCTCTCAATTTTCCCTGCTCTCTCTCTCTCGACCCGTCTTTCCGTCGCCGTTGTCGCCGGCGACACCGCTCCGGTGCTGGCATCTTCTTCCTTCCCTCTCGCTCTCTTTCCCTCTCCCGTATCCTCTCTCTTTCCTTTCTCTTTCCTCTCCTCCTCCTTCTGTCTCTCCCTCTCCCCTCGCGTAGCCGCCGCTGTGATTCCGCCAACTGTACATCGAAGGGCTACTGCCCGATTTTGACTCTTCTCTTCTCTTCTCTTTGTTTTTTTTAATTTTTAATTTTTTATAATTCAATTCTGACTCTCTCTCTCTCTCTCTTCGCAGGTCTCTGGCGAGGATTCTGCATTTCTGCTGCAGCTCCGCCGAGGTCACCATCGCCGTCGTCGCTGTCCAAACGCCGACGAGGGAACCCTCACTCGTTCAGTATTTTCTGTCCTTTTTCTCTTTATTCTTTTTTTTAGCACTTAGAGGTTTGTTCTTTGTTATGTATTTTTCTGATTTATGCAGATTTTTGGTCATATTGAAAAAGCATAATCAGTAGGATTTCTTTAGTGTTCTTTTATGCCTTAATCTTTGAATATCAATCTCTGTTTATTTGGGTTCCGTTTAATACAGGAAGTATCTCTTTTAGTGATTTAGGTTTCAATCTTATGTCTTGAATTATAAAATTTGCTTTGATTAAAACAAGCTTATTCTCATGTTTTGGAATTAAGAAACTGGTTTAAGTACATTCAAGTTGCAGCTTATATTTTAGACTTAGAGATTGGTTTAATAGCACACCTGTTTCTAACTTATAACTGAAAATTTGTTTCTAAGCATGCTCTATGAATTCCAACTTAAACTTACTTCTTAAACTCTTTTAAACTGTGGTTAGACATAGTGTGTGAGACTACTTAGTAGTAATACTTCTTATTCTGATTTGAGCATGCTGATTCGTAGTCTTAGGTTTATGATTTTCTGCACTTTTTACATGCTTATTAAGTGTTATGGTTAAACAAGAATTGCGCTTTTCATACCATTCTTTGCTTCTATGTTTTTTTTTTTTTGTTCTCTTTTTTTTTTTAATTTATTTTTTTATAAAGAGAATGGCAGATTCTAGACTTAGGGAAAATGCACAAGATTCTGTTATCAAGTGATTATATCTTTCATGGAGTCTTGTTGCAGTTTAGCATGCTTGATTTGTGTAGTGTATATTTTAGTGAAAAACATGCTTCTTAATGAGAAACAGGGGTCGATTATACCTTGAAGAAAGGTTTGTTTGATTGATGTAAACTGAGAATGAGCCCTCTTTCTCTCTACTTGCTGCTGTCCCAACTGTTCTCTCTCAGATGTTCTGTTTTTCTTTCTCTCTTTTCTGTTCTTATATTTTCTGCTATAGTGTTGGTGTGAGGGTGAATTGTTCTGAGGTTGTGTTCTTATAACCGAAACTTTGAAGAAGGCTAGGGTGTAATGATTGTGAGTATTTCAATCAGATTTAAGGCTATATCTTTGGTTACTGTTGAGGATGTTGATCCCAGATTCTAAGGGATCGGTTTGTTGCAATTTCAAGTCTTGATTTTGCATTTCTTTAGGCTTTTGGCAGATATCTGAATAAACTCTTCTCCTTGTCTTCTGTTTTTTGTTTTCTATGTCCGCTGATAAACACACATAATATTTCATTTTTGGCATTCCGCTAAAAATGTGTATATTCCATTTTCGGACATAGAACCCAAATAAATAGTTATTTTTTCAATCTCATATTTTACTATCACATCACATAATACACCACATCAAGTGAGGCTATACTCTAATTTAACATTTACTTATTATAAAAATCATGCCGAATAAAATTATGGGCGTTTATACTAAACGAGTAATTACATCCATAAAAAAAAAATCATGATAAGATGCATGCTTTGGTTATGTTACTTTTTTTTTTTTTTTTAATCCGGAAAGAAATTTTTTTATTAAGGCAAAATAATAAAAAGGGATAAGTACAAGGCGTAATTATCCACCAACAAAAAGAAAACAGAATTATTCCATAATTCCTAATTATTTATTTACTAGTTTGTATCCTGTTGAAATTCGATGGGTTATTACTTTATACGTAGTACATTTTATAAATAAGATCATAAAATATTTTAACCCAAAAATAAATTATCCTACCCAACTTGAATCAAAAATAGCTTGAAAGGTTCGTTAGATTAACCGAAAATTTTGAAACAATGCTCATTTTGTGTCTAAAATATTGTCAATATTACACATTTTTATTATGTATTTAGTATATTGTCAAGATCATTATAGTTATCGGTACATACTAAAATAATTTTAAAAATTTATTGGTCAACATGTCACCTTAAAATTGATTTTGTTTCTAATATATTATCAAGTGTCTTAAATTGAAAATATACGAAGTATTTTTTATTAAAAACTTTACAACTATGGTTATCGATACATACTAAAATAATTTCAAAAAACATATTGGCCAACGAACTACCCCAAAATCAAAAATTTCACAAACATAGTTATCGATATATACTAAAAGAATATCAAAAATTCTTAGCCAACGCACCACCTCAAAATCGAAGTTATGTTAGGGTCAAAATACTTTAACGTAAATCAAAAACTCGAAAATAGCCTGAGAGGTTTGCATGATTAACGGAAAGTTTCGAAATGATGCTCATTTTGTGTTAATATCTTGTCAAGTGTCTTTAATTAAAAAAATATTTTTTGCTACAAAAATTTGACAATCATAGAAATCGATATATACTAAAATTATTTCAAAATTTCCTTGGCCAACCTGCCATCTGAAAATCAAAGTAGGGTTAAGGCCAAAATATTTTAATTCAAAAATAATTTAGCTTGATCGACTTTAATCGAAAATTGTCCGAGTCCGATAGGATGGACTGAAAATCGAATGAGTTGTTTGATGTTATATATGACTATCAAGAAAAGTACTAATTAATATTTACAATATTAATTTGATTAATTGCCTATGCATACTAAAAATATTTGAAAAAAATCTTGGCCAATGGGCCGTCTAAAGATCGAAGTGGGGTTATGGTCAAAATATTTTAATTTAAAAATAATTAAGACCGATCTACTCGAATTGAAAATTTTTCTGTTAGGAAAGTTAACTTAGCTCAAATTAGGCGAGCCAACTCAAATAGCTCGATAAAAATACATGGTAAAAAGTACGAATGGACCAAATACGTAACTCATATAATTAATAGACCCAATTATTTATGAGGAAATACCCCATTTTACCTAATATCACATAAGGAAATCAAATTTTATCACAAATATAACATTATACAAAATCTACCTATATTTTCTAAGGTGGGACTAAAATGCCCCCAGATTTTCTAAATATCTATTATCTCCTCTCTCTCTCCCCAATCTCTCACTCTCTGCGATCTCTCTCTCTCTGCGACCTTCTGGTGGAGCGTCGCTATGGAATCCCAAGCAGAGGTGCTGTGGCAGGTTGACGGCGAAGGCGAGAAGGAGATCGACGCGCTGAGGAAGAGGAGATTGAGAGGAGGAGGACGTGGTCAGAATCGGGAGCCCTAATCGTGCCCCTTTCTCCTTCGATTTCATTTCTGGCGAGTCTACCTCCTGGAACCTCGACTGCAGCAACGGGCAGAGAAGCATCCTCTGCAGAATCGAGCTTGATTTGCTTCTCTCATCTCTCTCCAAAGACTACGCCTCCTTCGCCGTCGTCGTCTTGGGGCTCCTCCCTACCGTACGATGATGAACGTGAAGCCATCGCCGGCGGAATTGAGGCTCGTCACTGCAGCTTGAAGCTCAAGAGAGAGGTGATTAGGAAATTGACCATTCATTTTTTTTTTTTTAATCTTTTATAATTTCGGTGAATGATGTTATGGTAGATGCTGCCTAGTGATTATTGGATACATACATATTTAGACAAAGTTCATAAATATTAATAGGAATTTCCTTTGATAGTGGACGAAAACTGTACTTCCATTAAGGGTAGTGGCCCTCATGTGTTTGTGAATTTGCTCAAGAGAAATTATATTATATGCATATAAGTTTGTGAATCTCTTTATTTTGTATATTGATCGAATTTGTGTTTTATTTGGGAATCTCTATTTGCTTTCAGTAAAATTATTGCCCTTCTTTTAGTATTGTTCTTTCAAATTATAACTCTGTAATCCAAGAAATCACTCCATGTCTTGCCTTTCGCGGGCAAGTAATTAACAATTTCTTACCATTAGTTGGTAAGAAATAATGTAATTTATTGTCTCGTCTTTTCTGTAGTTAAGAGTAGTTACATTATCTCATTTCATGCATTATCAAGACAAGAAGTTAACCATTTCTTTCCATCAATAAGTAAGAGTTTCACCATTTTTTTTAAATTCCTTCAATTAATTGTAGAATTGGAAGAAGATGCACTAACCTTTTCAACTTTTCTTTTTCTTCAATAACCGTTTCTTGTTTGCTTCGATTTAGGAGGCTTTGAATGTGTTAATTTTGCATTTTATTTGTTGTGGAATGTTCTTGGATTTTTAGGAAGTAAATCGTTTATTCATGTTATTTGTTGTGGAATATTGCTAAGAAATCACCCAATTTATTGTTTTCTGCGAGTAAATAACTAACGATTTCTTACCATCAGTAGGTAATAAATGGTGTAATTTCTTGTCTCGTCTTTCCCCCAGTTAAGGGTAGTTGCATTACCTCATTTCTTGTCTTATCAAGGCAAAAAGTTAATCATTTCTTGCCACCAGTAAGTGAGAGTTTTACCATAAATGTGTTGTATTATGTTATGAGTGTTTTGTATCTAGATTTTGAATTTGGTGGTAATCATATTTTGGATTTTGAAGTTTTCATATATAGTTTTTATGTGTTTGTTACGTGATTGTGCATTGTGAGTGTACAAAACTTTCAATTGGTTACGAAATACCAACTATTCTAGTTTTTTGTTCAATACTTATATGTATTTTTTGGAATTGCAAATCCGATGCCCGACAATATCTTTATTACATTTTCGTATTAATTTGTTTTTTCCTGCTTTGCAATTCCTTGATAATGCTATGTCTAGTTCTCATAAGTAGTAAAGATTTGATAGCGGCAAATAATCTTGATAAGATTTCCTCAATAACTTACTAAATATTTAAACGTGAATGGTAAAAATATGTTCATTACTTGCTTCTTTCACATGAATGTCACATAATCTCATGTTCTTGCGTTCTTTGCATATAACTTGGCAAGACATTATCGACATCTTGCAACCTATCTTATCATGAATGATAAGATTTCATCGATAACTTACCAACTATGTAAAATCTGATGGTACAAATGTCGTAATTATTGTGCTTGATTAATTGCAGATGTAGAAAATTAAGCATGTTACTTATTTTGCAGAAGGAAATGATTTCTTATTGTTTTACCTATTGCAATCGATTAGGTTTTGTGAGACAATTCTGTTTTTTTTTAATTGGGTTCTAAAGAGAGAAATAGGCAGTTTTTACTAACCATATGCAAGACATAGAAATTTCTTGCCTTCTGCAGGCAAGTAACTGTACGATTTCTTACCAACATTAAGTAATAAATGGTATAATTTCTTGTTTTGTCTGTTTCCTAGTTAATGGTAGTTGTATTACTCATTTCTTGTCTTATCAAGGCAAGAAGTTAACCATTTCTTGTCATCAGTAAGTTAGAGTTTTACCATAAATGAGGTGTAGTATGTGGTAAGTGTTTTGTTTTCTGGATTTTGAATTTGGTGGTGATCATGTATGGTGTTTTTTTGTTTGTTACGTGATTGTGCATTGTGAGTGTGCAAAACTTTCAAATGTTTAGCATTTATTGTCAATAAGAAGTCATTATAAGTCGATTGTAATGTGGCTTTTAAACAATTTCTCAATTAAACTAAGAAATCACTTCATTTCTTGCTTTCTGCGAGCAAGTAACTAACAATTTCTTACTATCAGTAGGCAAGTACCTAACGATTTCTCACCCCATTTCTTGCCTTCTTGTTGTTTCAATTTTTGGAGATAAGTGTAATTCGACATCTTGACATATCGTACCATGAATGACAAGATTTCATCGATATTTTGCCAATTTTGGAACGAATTCGAAATATTACCTATAGTTGATAACTTGTCAATTTCTTTTCATCTCTTAATTCAAAATTGACTTATAATAAAAAATAAAAATAAAAAGAAAAAAAAAGGAAAAGCATCGAAAATGAGGAAAAGGAAAAAAGAAAAAGAAAAAATGAACAAAAAAGTAACGAAAAAAAGAAGACATAATAAAAAAAGAAAAAATAAAAGAAAAACAATTCAGGGAAAAGAAAATAAAAAAATTAAAAAAAAGATGGGGGAGACATGTGGTGTGTGTGTCAATCAAAGTCAAAATGTGGAGGAGAGAAGAGAGAGAGTGTGTTGAAAAGTAAAAGTAAGGGTAAATTGAGAATGAATTTGAAAATATGGGTAGATTTTGTAGTTTTTTAAGTTTATCATATATATTGTACATACTATCTCATAATAGGTAAAATAATTCCCCTCTCATTATTTATTGTGTAGTTATACTTATTTTGAGTATCAAGCAGTTCATTAGGAAAGTTAGCTTAACTCGAATTAAGCGAGTCAACCCGAATAATCCGATAAAAATATGTGGATAATTTAAATTCAATAAAAATTGGCCAATGGGTCGCCTGAAAATCGAAGTAGAGTTATGGTGAAAATAATTTAACTTAAAAATAATTCAGACTGATCCACTCGAATCGAAAATTTCTTTGTCAAAAGTTAATTCATAATGTTGTATTGATCAAGTAGTTATACTCTACATACCTATTAAAATCGAATAGCATTAAGTGTTAGCTCGATCAACGGAAAAATTTGAAACGATTCTCATTTTATATCAAATATATTGTGAGGTGTCTAAAATTATTATTATTTTGTTACAAATTTTTACAATTACAACTATTGATACATACTAAAAGAATTTCAAAAACTTATTGGCTAACAGACCACTTCAAAGTCGTTTATTTATTTATTTTTGTCTAAAAATTAATAATATATTTATTGTTACAAAAATTTAACAATCATAGTTATCGATACATATTAAAAGATTTTTTTTTTATTTTTAATCTTGGCCAATTGGCCACCTCAAAGTCGAATATTATTTGAGCCAAAATATGTTAACCTAAAGTGGTTTAGCGTGATCAACCCGAAGCGATAATTTCCTAATAATTAATCATAGAACTCGAGACATGCTAAAAGAATTTTTAAAATTTATTGGCCAACGGACCACCTCAAAATCATTTTTGTGTCTAAAATTTAAAAATATATTTTTTGTTATAAAGATTTGACCAATGGGCCACTTCAAAGTCGAAATAATGTTAAGGCCAAAATATATTAACCTAAAGTAGTTTAGCATGATCAACCCAAATTGAGAATAACCTGAATACTTAATCATAGAAATCGAGACATAGTACTGAAAAAATTCAAAAACTTCTTGGCCAACGGGCCACCTGAAAATTGAAGTAGGGTTAGAGGCAAAATATGTTAACTTAAAAAACATTTAGCTCGAGCAACTCGAACCGAAAATAGCCTAAGCTCGAATGAGTTGTCTGATTTTATTTATGTCTATCAAGGTAAGTACTACATACTACTTAGTGATTACAACATTTAATTAATCATCTACTCTATCCGTCCATCAATTCATTGCCTATTTTCCATTTATGTCCGTCCACCAATTCATTGCCTATTTTCCATTTCGGTCCGTCCACCAATTCATTGCATCTTTCATTTTTGGTCTAACCCCACACAAATTCATTAAATATTTAACCTTTCATACCCATTTTTTTTATATCGTGGGAACGCAGCCGCTACCTTATGTATCTTTGTTAGGCCTAAACAACTCAACATATTATTTCACTCACACTAATGTGGGGCCCCATTACACTTACAATTTAAAACTACTCCGTACATTAATGCGAGGTCCATATTTTAAATACTCTTAATTTAATAAAAAAATTCATAATATAACTAAAGAATAATGCTACAATGCCCACCGTGTGCATACTTAATGTGCCCATGAATAACGTGACAATGTTATAAATTAAGAAACTAATTTAAATATATATACTATAAATAGTAAATCCTACCAAACAAAACTAAACCCTGCTAAAAAAAACTCAACCCTAAATAAAAAAAATTACATACGTGACATTGCTACGTCAACAATGTGCACTTTAAAGCTGCCACCGTAGGTAGGGGAGCATTTCTATCAAAGAAAGTACTCCGTACTAATTAGTTTTTACGGTATTTGATTATTTTATTTTTTTAGTTATCATGTAGAATCCTAATTAGTTTGCATCTCTTTGAATTATTATTATTATTATTATTATTACGAAAAAATTGTTCACTATCGATTGTGACAACAATTCCTATGTTTCAAAAAAATTATTTATGATAGATGGTATATAGATGTACAATCAAATCCATAATAATCATATAAAAATTCGAATAATGAGTTCGTTATTTATAAGTAAATATTTGCAATGATGAGTATGTTGTATGCCCGAGATAAGCATGTATAAAATGCACATATAAATAAAATACAACATAAAATTAAATTTAAGATACACATGGAATAAATTGTTTGATTTTTTGTTTACATAGATCTCATCTAATACGAAAACTAAAAGGAAAATAAAATTTTAATTTGTAGATTAGCCTAATAAAATATTAGGAGTACATGAATAGATTAGAAAATTCCGATAAAAAAAGAAAATAGATTAGGAAAATAAAATATTAGGATTAGAAAAGTAAAATGTGATTTTAATTATATATATTTATTGAAGATTTTAGATAAATAAGAATGGAGATTGTTTGATTTCACTTTGACGTAATTTTAACAAGCAAAATTCCAAAGCGTGCAAAATAGAGCAGATACCATACCAAGCTTAAAATAGAGTGTATTTTTACCACTGTAAAAAAAGTAAAACCTGCCAAAGTCGAAGTGAAAAGGGTAATCTTCCCAAGTGAAAACAGAAGACCACTGGTCTTAAGGAAATTGAAAAGACCCGCCTTTACATTTTCCACACCATTTCCTCACACAGCGACGCAGACCTTTCACCTTCCCTACTTTATCCCACGATCCCACAATCAACATCCTTCTCACTCTTCTAGTGTAATTCTGCTCAAAGGTTCAATCGCTGTTGTTTGCGTACGGAAGATTCTTAGCTTGTAACATTTTCCACAGTTTTCCTTAATCACTAAGATAAATCATTAGTCCGTACCTCCTTTTTCGCGTACTTTTTTTTTTCTTCTTTTTTTTCCTTTTTCAGTTCATGCATGCAACAGTGTTGTGTTCATCTTCATCTGCTTTGGTCTCTGTATTTCTGCAGAATTTGTGTTTGAAAAGTGAAAAAAATGGAAGGGAACTCTGAAGATGGATTTACTGATTTGCTGCTCTCATGGTCGCTCGAACAAGTTGTTGATGAGGCTATGTTCAAGCACCTGGTATGTGATTGTGTGTAAAATGAAATTTGTTTGGTAATTTCTGTGCTTCTTTTGGTTTCACACTCAGCATGTATAGGATTTTGAACTTGTTTTCTTCAGTCTTAATGTTACTTTTACAGTGCCAAATAAAGTGATGCTTTTTTGGCAAAGTTCTGAGACAATGTTGCATTTATTTGAGTGTGAATGGAGCTGGCTGGTGTGTGGAACTGATCAAAACATGAAGAGAAACAAAATGAAAAATATGCTTCTTTTATGGCTACTTTGCTTTTGAACTTGTTTGAAAAATAAGCTTTGGATTGCATTATATATGCTTGCAGTAGTAATTCATGATGTTTGGATGAGTTGGAGAGGTTGAAGTAATTGGATTCTTGTTTCTTACAAGTTGATCTCACTTTTTGGGTATCATCATGAGATGTATAGATGTATGTTAGGATCAATTCTGCTTCTATGGATCCTTGCCATTCACTTTAAAATTGAAAGCTTAGTTTTCTCTCACTAATTTCAGTTCTTATTATCATAATATAGGTGAAAAATATTCCTGAGGAATTTGAAAGCGTTGATGGTTATCTTTCATCATATGTCTATCCATTATTAGAAGAAACGCGAGCTGAACTTGCTTCTTCTTTGGAAACTGTTTACAAAGCACCTTTTGCTGAAGTGGTATCACTCGAAGGGCCAAAAGGAAAAAAACTTCTTTACAATGTTGTAGTTGACTACTGGAGAAACAAAACAAGTGATCGTGGCAAAGAGCCTTACAGAACTTTGCCTGGTGATTTCTTACTGCTTTTAGATTCAAAACCCAAAAGTCTTTCTGACTTGAGAAGCATTGGAGGCACGTGCGCTTTTGCAACTGTTACAAAAATTTTCGACGATGAGAAGGATGATAGTTGTACATCCGACGATGAGACAGACGATCATTGTACATCCTCCAGATTCAAACTTAGAACAGCTGGCATTGTTGGAGATGGATCACTCTATGTGGTTTACTTGGCAAACATAACCACTAACAAAAGGATATGGAAAGCACTAAGAATGCGCCGAAATCTGAAGATCATTGAGAAAGTACTGGTCAAGAATGATCAGGTATGCTATTCTCTGGTCTAAAAGTATATCTTTTGGAATTCTGGAGTTTTTGTACCTTAGAGAAAATCTAATGTGTTGCAACGGGTGTATTGTTTCTGGTAGGCATTAGATATGAGTGATAATGGCTGTAGTTTATTCATAACTCTCATTTTATTGTCATTTTTTGGCCCTCCTTGCATTTCTTGAAAGTTCAAGATTCAGGTTTCCATTCTCATCCTCAGCTATCTTTTGCGCGTGCTTGTGTGTGTGTCTGTGTGTTGTGTGTTTTCCATTTTGTTTTCTTGTATAGCTTATCAGGCAGTTATAATTGCTTCATGGTTCCCATTATGCTTTCATTATGAACTTTATGAAGATATGGTAATTTTCCTTATAAAAACTCTCATGATAAGTAATCTTTGTTTTACAATGGACCAGTGAGGCATGAACTTAATTAAATTGATAAATCTACATTTCTCTGCTCGTGTGACTCATGAGTTTTACTATTGGTGTATTTTTGACAGGGTGAGGAAGATTGTGAATTTTGCCCTCGAGATATTTACAGTGAAGTCGAGGAAAGATTTAGATCAACTGTATTATCCAAGTTAAATGAATCACAACTAGAGGCAGTTCTGGCCTCTATACTCAAAACTCGATGCAACCACCACTCTCGTGTGGAACTTATATGGGGTCCACCTGGAACCGGCAAGACATCAACTTTGAGTGTTTTGTTGTATATTCTCTTAGAAATGAATGTGAGGACCCTCATTTGTGCTCCAACAAATACTGCAGTTAAAGAGTTGGCATCTCGGGTAATGACTCTAGTGAGAAATTCAGTTGAAACTGAAAGTGGGAAGACTTTGACTTCTTCTTTAGGAGGCCTGCTCCTATTCGGTAACAAGCGCCGTCTTAAAGTTGGCTCTGACATTGAGGAAATCTTTTTAGATTACCGCCTTGATAGGCTTACGGAAATCGTAGCATCATATACTGGCTGGAGACCTTGTGTTACGTCGATGCTTGATTTTCTTGAGAATTGTGTTTCTCAGCATAAAATCTTTGTGGAAAATGAACAGATTAACACCGCAGAATTATCTGACTATGAAACTGCTCAGGTTGGAACTAAACCATTTTTGGATTATGCTAGAGATCGATTCAAAAATCTAGCTTTACCTCTGAAAAATTGCATGCTGACATTGATCACTCATTTACCAAGAAGTTTCATTGATGACGAAAAGCATCAAAACATAGTGCAACTTTTCTATCTTCTCGACTCCCTAGAAATTTTTTTGTTTGAAGAAAGTGGTATGACATCTGAGTATCTAGAGGCTCTCTTTATGCAACGAATCGTGACTTGTTCTGGATCCTTTCTTGATACAACATCCTTTCAAAGCATCAGAAGCCAGTGTGTGCTCGTTCTAAGATCTATTCAGACTTGTCTCAGTAAACTTGCCTTCCCAAAAGTCACTGATCGAAGATCAACTACTCAGTTCTGCTACCAAAAAGCGTCACTCGTATTTTGCACCATTTCATCTGCATTCAACTTGCACAAAGCTGATATAGATCCATTCCAATTGCTGGTCATCGATGAAGCAGCTCAGGTAAAGGAGTGTGAAACAGCCATAGCCTTGCAGATCAGAGGTGTGAGGCATGCTATCTTGGTCGGTGATGAGTGTCAACTGCCGGCAACAGTGTCTAGCAAGGTCTCCATTGAATTCTTTAGTTATATTTCATGTCATGTTGCTTCTGACTGATATATATATATATATATATATATATATATATATATATATATATTTTAAGTTGAAGGTTATTAACAATGATAATGATCTGTTTATGCACAGTTGTCAGAAGAAGCTGGCTTTGGGAGAAGCTTGTTTGAAAGATTAAGCTCAATGGGTCATCCCAAATGTCTGCTCGATATTCAATACAGGATGCATCCATCGATAAGTCTATTCCCCAATTCAAAGTTCTATCAAAATCAGATATTGGATGGTCCTAATGTGCAGAACAGAAGCTATGAAAAATGCTATCTACAAGGGAAAATGTTTGGCCCATATTCGTTCATAAATGTCCGTGGTGGAAGAGAGGAAATGGATGATGCGGGTGTCAGCAGGAGAAACATGGTTGAGGTTGCAGTTGTAGTGAAGCTTGTGCATAAACTCATCAAAGGTATGCATAATGTGTCGGACTATTTCAGACTCATTTGTTACCTTCTACTACTTTTGAATGCAGGCTGCATTAATTATTACATTATGGTCTAAAAACAACAAAGGGCTACCTAGTTGCTAATTGCTGAGTTACTGTTTATGAGGGGATTTTGGTATATGTCAGTTTTACGTAAGATGATAAATTTCCTTAGACTGAACAATTCAATGGAGAATATTTACTCATCTTCATATGTATTGTGGGTTCCTTCTTGACCGAGGTAGAAGCTATAAAACTATTTAGTCATTCAATGTAATGTTACATGTAGAATAGCTTAAGATTTTATATGTTCATATCTTTTGTTTGGTTTTTCTTCAAAAGTTTTTCCGACGTAGTTTCTTCTTATAGTTTCTGCACGTCATAGTATTTTACATAGTTGATGCTTGCTCTATTTTATTCTTATAGATAGTTTCTTCTTGTACCATCTTATGTAATAGGACATCTCATAAGTGGATATCTTGTTTCTTTTACTAATTTGTTATTGATATATATTATGTTCAGCATGGAGTAGCTCAAGAGAAAAGCTGAGTATCGGTTTGATTTCTCCGTATGCTGCTCAAGTTGCAGCTATTCAAAAGAAGCTTCAAACCAGATACGATAATCTTAACAGGATTACAGTTAAGGTGAAGTCAATTGATGGGTTCCAAGGTGGCGAGGAAGATATCATAATTATTTCAACTGTAAGGTCTCACAAAGGTGGATCCATTGGATTCTTATGTAGTCCTCAAAGAACCAATGTTGCTTTGACTAGGGCTCGGTAATACATTTTATTTTGATTGATTTTGTTTTATGTTTCAAATAGATTATAACCAACCTTACCTTTCATCCAGTCATTGTCTCTGGATATTGGGAAATGAAAGCACCTTGAGTAAAAGTGATTCAGTTTGGGAAGCAATAGTATCTGATGCCAAGGATCGGCAGTGTTTCTTCAATGCTGATGAAGATCCTGAAATTGAAAAGGCTGTTATAGATGTTAAAAAGGAGCTGGATCAACTTGATGATCTTCTTAGTGGGGAGAGCACACTTCTGAAAAACTTACGGTGGCAGGTACTAGATTATTAATGACATCTTCGGTATCCCGTGCTGGTCTGTGTATATTCTTCTCTACAATTTGAGTCGTTTTTGAGATATTTCAGAACTCCATATGTTGCTGCTTAGTAATATTATTCGTCTAGTATTTGGTTAAGCATCCATCCTGAAGCTGTTTCTTTTATTTTCTGTGTTTAGCAATATTGACTGTTAAATCTTCCTGTGATGTAGCCTAGATATTTCATTGTCCTCACTAGCTGCTATGCTTATCTCCAGGTTTTGTTCAGCGATAACTTCCGAAAGTCGTTTCAAAATCTGAGATCCTCAAGTACAAAGAAGTTAATCATACAGTTGTTAGTGAAGCTTGCAGGAGGTTGGCGGCCTAGGAAATTGAATGTGGACTGGAAATGTGAGAAATCTTCATACATCGTAAAACAGTTTAAGGTCGACATATACTATGTTGTCTGCTCCATTGATATGATGAGGGACTCCACGTATATGCAAATTCTGAAGGTGTGGGACATATTGCCAATGACGGAGACCGCAAAATTGTTGAAACGAATCGACAGCATAGCTTCTATGTATACCGATGATTTCATCAACCACTGCAATGATAAGTTACTTGAGGGGTATGTTAGTTTGGTTACATGATATCGGATGCAATCACAATATTATATGCACAAATTACAAAATGCCTTAGATATTTCAATTTTATAGAAGACTGAGATTGGATCATGGGCTATCGCCATCTGCTTGTTATCTTTCAAGTGTACTTCTAGCATTACTTTTTCTGCTTTTGAGTAGTGTTGAATGTTTTTCTTAACACTAATCAAGTTAATTTACTTATTTTATTTTGTTAGGAATTTGGAGGTGCCATTGAGTTGGTCATGCTCCAGTGAAATAATACGTTTCAAGAATTCTAGTGACACCAAATTAGTCTCTGGTCCAAGTTCTAGCTCTGTTGAATGCAGTGCTTATGTTGAAAACTCAAAAGTTAGTGAAAGCTTGTTGTTGATGAAATTCTATTCCTTATCAACTGGTACTGTGAATCATTTGTTTTCGGATGTTGAGGGCAAAGGTGTTGATCTGCCATTTGAAGTTACTGATGAGGAACGCGAAATAATTCGTTTCCCTAGAAGCAGTTTCATACTAGGTCGTTCTGGCACCGGGAAGACAACCATCCTAACTATGAAGCTGTACCAGGCATTTCAGCAGTACTGCATTGCTTCAGGAGATCTTGCCGAACAATTTGAGGGAGGACACAAGGGTCCTGTGTTACACCAGCTATTTGTCACTGTGAGCCCAAAATTGTGTCATGCTGTTAAAAAAACTGTAGCTCAGATGAAAAGGTGTGTTAATCCCACTACTTGTTATGCTGGTAGAGTCTTCTTATAGAAAGTTGGCATTTTCATATCCTTATGTAATTTTTGAAGGTAACCTTGCTTTAAATTTGACCGCAGTCCTTGTTCAAGGAACTAGCCTTTTGTCATCAGCATCTTCCTCGTGTCTTCTTGAAAAAACTAATTAAAGGTCTTTTGCTTTCTGATTTTGTATAACTCAATATTTCTAATCTCTTGCAGCATTGCCACTGAAAACTCTTCAGGAGACAGCATCACTTTTATAGATGATGTTGATGAAGTTGCCGACTTTAAAGATATCCCAGACACTTTTGTTGGCATTCAACAGGAAAAATACCCTCTCATCATTACATTTCACAAGTTTTTGATGATGCTCGATGGCACTGTGGGAAAGTCATACTTTCAGAGGTTTCCCTCTGTAAGAGACTCCTGTCATTCTGAAGGCAGAAGATCTGTTGCCCTTCAAACCTTTTTGAGGAAGAATGAGGTCACTTATGATCGATTTTTCTCCATATATTGGCCCCATTTCAATGATAAGCTGATTAAGAGTCTGGATGCTTCAAGAGTGTTTACGGAGATAATGTCACATATCAAAGGAGGTCCTATGGAAGGTGATTACAAGAGAAACAGACAGGATTATGTATCATTGTCTGAGAGTAGGACTTCGACTTTATGTGCTGAACAAAGATGGGCTATTTATGATATTTTTGAGGACTACGAGAAACAGAAGTTGGAGCGAGGTGAATTTGATCTTGCTGATTTTGTGAGTGATATTCATCTCAGACTCAACGAGGAAGATCTTCAAGGAGAGAAAATGGACTTTGTATACATTGATGAAGTGCAGGATCTTACCATGAGACAGATTTCCCTTTTCAGATACATGTGCAACAATGTTGATGAAGGGTTTGTTTTTTCTGGGGATACAGCCCAGACAATTGCTAGAGGCATCGATTTTAGGTTTGAGGATATCAGATCCTTGTTTTATAACGAGTTTCTTATGAGATCTCGAAATTGTGATCTTTCAGGGAAAAGAGAGAAAGGACTTGTGTCAGATATTTTCAATTTGTCCTACAATTTCCGTACTCATACTGGAGTACTTAGATTAGCACAGAGTGTTATAGATCTTATTTGCTATTATTTCCCACATTCCATTGATGTGCTGGCTCCAGAGACTAGTCGTATATATGGGGAATCCCCTATTGTTCTTGAGCCTGGAAGTGATGAGAACTTGATCATCTCCATTTTTGGACATAGCGGAAAGAGTAGTGGAACTGGAAAATGGGTCGGTTTTGGCGCTGACCAGGCTATTCTTGTAAGAGATGAAACTGCGAAAAAAGAAGTTTCGAACTACATTGGTCATCAAGCTCTCATTCTGACTATAGTGGAGTGCAAGGGCCTTGAGTTTCAGGTTAGCAATTTGTTTTATCTTTCTTTCTCTTCGTGTCTCTTTTATACCTCTTACTACATACCTTTTAGTTACTTGAAGCACGTGCAATATGATAGTTACCTTGTCAGGCTGCCTAATGTTATTCTTTTATGGGGTTTGACTGTTTGAGGATATTAATTTTAATTTAGATGGTATATCTATGTTCTAACTATAGCTGTAATATGGTTCTAGAAGAACTATTCGTTCTATGTTCTTTTTTTGTATTTTGATTAGCCTAAGGACTATAAGGGTTTGTATCATTACAGGGGATACTTTAGTTAGTTAAATTCAGATAAAACAGGTTATAGTTTCTAATTTCTTTCATTGTTAAGCTTCTCTTATAACTGTTTGTCGATGAATAATATTATTTCTTCGATTACCATCTGATTTTGATTTCTTAATCTGATACTGGATTAGGATGTTCTGCTGTACAACTTCTTTGGCTCCTCACCGTTGGGTAACCATTGGAGAGTTGTGTATGAATTCTTGAAAGAAAAGGACCCCCTTGATGGCAATTCAGCAAAATCCTTTCCATCTTTTAGCCTGTCAAAGCACAATATCTTATGCTCTGAATTGAAGCAATTATATGTGGCAATTACTCGTACAAGGCAAAGATTATGGATTTGTGAAAACAATGTAGAAGTCTCCATGCCAATGCTTGATTATTGGAGGACGTTGTCCCTCGTGCAAGTGAGGAAAATAGATGATTCTCTTGCAGAGGCAATGCAAAGGGCTAGCACTCCTGAAGAGTGGAAATCACAGGGAATGAAGGTTTGGTTCTTTCTTCCCTGTTTTCCGTCATTTATGCCTTCTTTTATCATCCGCTATTTGCATTTAGTTAGTTTATTTATGAACTTATTTTTGGTTGTAGCTCGTGTGGGAAAAAAACTATGAGATGGCAACAATGTGCTTTGAAAAAGCAGGTGAAGAGACACTCGAGAAAATGGCTAGAGCCTTTGGACATAGAGCTGCTGCTGACAGTCTACGTGGTTCAAATTCTGTGGAGGCAACTAGAATGCTTAGAGAGGCTGCAGAAATTTTTGATTCTATTAATAGAGCCGCATCTGCAGCAGAATGTTTCTACGATTTGGGGGACTATGAAAGGGCAGGTATATTACTGATTAGCCACACAGTCATACCATTTGCTTTCTTGCAGTTTATTCAACAAAAAGGATAGTTTTCTTTAGCTATGTGGCAAATCAATGTAGTAGACTACCATTATCCTTGTTATTTATGGTAGTAAGTTAATATTATAAAAAGAAATGCTGTATTCTGTTAACTGTGAGCACATCACAATAAATCCTTGAAAATGTTCCTTATAATTGAGTTGTATAAGTGTTCACGAAAATCGGTAAACTGGTACTCCTATTCATCTTCTTTCTCATGGAAATCATTGATTTGGATATTATATAGGCTCTAAGATGTGTTTTGATCCATTTTTGGTGGAAAGGTTCTATTTTGAATTGAAAGGTGGCAAAATACATTTGAATTGTTTGTAGTGTTTTTAATGTTTTGTGTAACAAATAATTTCTAATCTACTAGTTAATTTTGATGCATTTATTGCTGCAGGAAGGATCTACTGGTACAAGACATCAGAGCCAGGAAAGGCTGGTGAATGTTTTTCATTAGCTGGAAAATATGAACTCGCTGCACAAGTGTATGCGAGTGGGAACTTTTTCAGGGAGTGCTTGTCCGCTTGCGCCAAGGGTAATCATTTTGAAATCGCTTTGCAGTATATTGAGAAGTGGAAGCAGCAAGCGTTATCAGACAGTGTAATAAAGGCCAGACTTGTGGAGATTGATAGAATTGTGCAAGAGTTTTTGGAAGACTGTGCTCTAAAGAGTCACAAGGCAAAGGATAATGCATCGCTGATGAAGTATGTTCAAGCTTTCTGTTCGACTGAATCCAAACGAAAGATCTTGATATCCTTAGACTGCTTGGAAGAGCTTTTGATTTTGGAGGAAGAGTTGGGAAACTTCCACGAGGCTTCTGAGATTGCCAAGAGTTTAGGGGATACTCTTCGTGAGGTTGATCTACTGGAAAAAGCGGGACAGTTATCTAATGCTTGTTCGTTATTGTTTTCGTATGTTATTTCTAATCTTCTGTGGGGATCTGGAAATCTAGGATGGCCATTGAAGTCACTTCCTCAGAAAGAGGAACTTTTAAATAGAGTGATGTCAGTTGCACAGAATGTTTCTGAAACATTTCATGCATCAATTTGTGCTCAGGTGAAATTTTTGTTATATGATGAGAAGAATTTGTCCGAATTGATGCAGTTTTACAATGCTTCAAAGCAGTATGATGCTCCAATTTGTGAAGTTCTTGTTGTTCGAGATCTTCTAGACATACATTTCAAAATGAATGCTACCAAGTATGAGTGGGATCATGACTTGCATTTGGATCCATGTTCGTTTGATCAGAGAATCGTGAGGAACCAAGTCTCTGGTGGAACACTTGTTTATGTTTGGAACTTGTGGAAGGAACAGAGTTTGGTGATATTAGAATGTCTAGACAGCCTTGAAAGAACAGATTCTATCAAACAAGAAGGTTTTGCTGGGTTTTGTTTTAATTACTTTGGATTGAGGTTGCCTGAGAATTCCAGTGTAAATTTTCGTTTGCTGAATCCTGATGCTGCATGGGCAAAAGATGTTGAGGGGTACATTCGGAGGAACAGGAATGTGGCGACTCTAGAAGCTCGTCATTTTGCATCTGCTGCCCGTAAATTCTGGCTCCAAGAGTTAGTTGTTGTTGGACTTAGAGTATTGGAGGCTCTTCAACGACTTCACAATAATTCCATGAAGCGCTTGCCACTGTACTGCCAAAGTATGTGTTTGCTACACATTTTTGACATTGCAAAGTTCTTACTTGATTCAAAATTCATCAGAATGAAGTACTTGGATATCACAAAGCTGCAGAATTTCATACGACTATGCCTTCGGTACTTCAATTTTGTTTTCCCGAGTGACCCTCGAGAGTCTTTGTCAGGAGACATGATATCTTTGAGAGAAACTGAACTTTCCAGGAATTTACTTGAGGAATGTGTATACACATATATTGGTGGAGTGAGGGAACTCAGTAGTGGGCTGATTGGAAGGGCAGTGATGACGATGCTGGGAAGTGGAAAGCTTAAGCATGGCTTCTATGATCAAATTGCTGCATGGCTTCCTAATGGAACGCATTGGAAGACGTTCATTGAGAATCTCAGAGGAATTGGTGAGTCTGTTAAAAAGGATGCAGTATCAGATGCTTCAGATTCACTTTGTGTGCAAGGATCTCCATTGACGCGCCCCTTGGGAGCTTTGAGCGTAGAGCTGCGTATAGCTTTAGTAGAAACTTATAACATCCATTGGAGGACACCTGGCTATATATCTCCGCCCTGTTTCCTTTATCTTTTGGAAAGACTGCTGATCTTGGTTTCTTATCCACAAGGCTTCTTTTTCACAACGAAGTCCGCATTTGTTGAATACTTGGTAACTCTGCAACCAAATGCCAATCCCAGACCCGGTTTGGGCACACACAACGATCCCCATGCTAGGAGCATGGTTGACTTCGTTCTCCAAGTGGTCGAAGAATTACTTTATAATAGAATTGAGACAGTAGAATGGATAAAACAATCTGGTCTGAAATGTAATTTTTATATTCGTGTTCTTGTGCTGAGATTGCTGATGATCCTGTGTGTGTTGTCAGTAAACTGGGGCTTGAACTTTGATATATTTAATCAGAAGATGAATCGAGCTGATATCGTATCTGAGCTGCCAAGAGAGTTCTCTGAAGCTCTTCGACCTAAAAGGCGCAATTATCATCAATTTGTATCAGCAGTTGCTACTGCTTTCAAGCTTGTTGGTGATCCTCTTGTGATTGTGGTTTCGGGTGACATTAATCGCAACTTTCCGTATCCTGATGCTGTCTTCCTCGACTTGAGATCCTTCTCTTGCAAAACTGATATCATGACTACACTATTTCCCAGAAGCATAGAAGCATCCTATGATACCTTGCCTAGCAGTGTTGCCTTGCCTCCTGTCGTCAGAAATGGAGGTATGAATACCAGAGCAAAATCTTCAGAAATGGCTTCAAAAATTACTTCAATGAGTTCAGAAAATGGATATTGGAAGTTGCAAAGAAACTGGAAACTCAATGGGGAGTTTGGTAAAGCACTCAATTTCTTTACACATGGAAATGTTGAAGATCTGAAGAGCCTTCATCTCAGAAATAAGGTAACATGAAGTTTGTTATAATCCCATAGTTCTTGGCTGATGTGGATCGTGCATCTGATCTATTTTCTACTTTTCAGGTGGAAGTGGAGGAGCATATAGACCATATAGCTTCTACCATTCCACAGTTAAGTGCTGAACAGAGGAGGCCTCGTTTCAGTGAAGATAGTGTTTTTTACTGTGATGACAGCCACTTAGTTGAGGATTTAAGCACACTTGTTTCTTTGCTACGCAGAAGGTGAGTTAGCATAATTTATAAAATGCTCGAACTCAACTTGAAATCAGCTGAATGCAAATACACTTTGCTCAATAGGCTCACCACCCTAGTTTTAGTTAAAGATGAATCCAAGCTTTCATCAATCTTGAGCACACGAGCCATATTGCCCATCTATGCAATCAAATGAAATTTAGATTTTAAAAATACAATAAAGAAATAAATAATCACATATAGGAGTATTCTTGGTGGGGCGCCTCTAGTTTTGTTTGGGTTATATGATTATTTGCAAAGTATTTGGAGGTGTCCGATTCTTCAAAGTCTATCCTATCATTTTCTGTCTGTTGGGGATATAATTGCTGTCGTTGTAGCATTGTATGTTTCTTCTAGCTTACACTGTATGTTGTTCCGATTTAACTCAAACCACAACTGTGCTTGATTGCAGCGAGTACAGTTCTAACGCCATGATAGAGCTTTCTAAGAGAATGCATGTGAGGCTGCCTCAACTAGAAGCGTTGATGTCGAGTATTTTTTCTCTTGTCTATGAAGAGGTGGATAGTATTCGTCATATTTTTTCTGAATGCATTAATCTTGATGATGAAAATGGTAAGATGAATGATTCAGCAGCTGTGGAAGTGGATGAAGATAAAGATAGTAATACAAAGGATTCGGCAGCTGTGGAAATGGTCGAAGATGAAGATACTGAGACGGTGGATTCAGCAGCCGTGGAAATGGAAGAACCCATTCCCAGTAACAAAGGAGCTGGAGGCAGTAAGGGAAAAGTAAATAAGAAGAAGAAAAACAAGGCAAAGAAAGGGAAAGGGGGTAAGAGGAGGTAGGAAATATTTTCCTCTGGCTTTGGGGAACTTTTGTGTTTGAATTAAGGCAGGTTGCTTGTTTGTATTTGTAGCTTGAGTTTGTACACAGCTTTTGAGTTTTTGTACATAGCTTTTGAGTTCTGAATCATTTGATTCTGAACGAGCTTTCGAACCAACTAAACATGGCTTTTATGTAGATTTTTGGAATTATTTGTTCATTTTTGGTAAGTCACTATACTTGGCTAACAATTTATATTAGTTTAGATTTTAAGTTTACTGGTTGAGTGAGGGTGAACAAACTACTTGTTAGTGTTCCAGTATTAGTATATATCAATCAACTGTGTAATTCAAGAACATCCGGCTTGACATAAAAAACAAAACAAGTACAACGACTCAAGATGTGATTGGTTTAACATACACCGATCGATTCAACGGGTGTTTTAATATTGAAAATTTGAATGTGTAAAACAATTTGATAAATAGTACCACTTCTTGACCTATTTTCTTAAGTGACTAAACGAGCAGCTATACATTCCTGGCTATGGGTGTCTAAACGGGTGAGGACGGGATTCCCGCCCAATCTTTGTTGGGTACCCGATCCCCAATAAGGAAAATATTTATTCCGTCTTCCGTCCCAAACGGGTAATTCGGGTACCCAATATCCGGATTTCGGGTATCCAAATTTCTCAATTTATAAAATTAAATATATTAAATATTTTTTTGCGGATTTTATTCATGACCAAAATATTTTAGTTTCAAATATAACTTTAATAAGAAACAAAATGAAGTGAATGATTGTATGTGCTATATGATTATTGTTATATTTGTTGTTTGATGCACAATTTATTTCTCAATCTCAATAGTATTTTGAACTTTTCATTCCTTAGCATGTGTAATATTTAGGATATAAAATAACATTAATTATTATTTGATTTTTTTTTTCAGAAAAAGGATAATATTAATGAACAAACCAATTTACAGAGTGCATCTCAAACATCAAAATAAAAATAAAACACAAGCAGCCAATAAGGCAAAAAACAAGAAAATGAAGAAGGAAAAGCAAAAAGAACAAAAGCGTGAAGGAGCTAATTTCTCCAGATATCAAGCAGTGATCTTCTCCTCCAAGCCTCGATTGGGTATAAGGTTCGATTTGCGTCTAACGCTTGTTCCCAAGCCCAAAATCTACCAACAATCTCCTCTTCAATTCGTTGAAAATCCTAACGAGAATTATGAAAAATAACCTCATTCCGCCATTTCCAAACTATCCAAACGACACACATCCATAATCCTCCAAGCTTCTTACGAACCTTTTTTATATTGCCTAAATGTGAGAATTGCCAAAAGTGCTCCCTGATTGTCATCGGAGCAGTCCAAGCGACCCCCACCTTTCTGTGCCATTGATCTCCACAAATTGGAAATTGGCTCGCAACCCACGAATAGATGATTTGCAGATTCCGATGTCACACCACAGCACGAACAATTTATCACACCTTCATTGATCACGCCCCTTTTGTCAAGATTATCAATCGTAGGCAGTCTATCCAGCAAAAGTCTCCATGCCACGCTCACTGCTTTCCTGGGAGCCAAGGCCTTCCATACCAAGCTAAAAATTTGGCGCTCAAACAGGCTCCTATTGTTCGGCTGCTCGTAGCTCGACAGCAACTCATAGGCCTTCTTAACAAATCCATGTGTGTGATTCTTCTCCATCCACGTCTAAGAATCTTCTTCGTTCATCTCCAGTTTGAATGTTTGTTAGCCAAACCAATTTACCGAACAACCCCTTCTCCATCTAAGACCCCATTTCCACTCTCCATTGGCCCAGTTCCCCACTAACTATTATTTGAAATTAATCGAGTACACGATAGGGTAATCGGGTACCCGAATACCAAAAAAAATTTAAGAACCCATCCGTAACCCGCCCCGATACCCGATTAGGACGGGTTTGGGTATCCAAGATACCCGTTCAGGTCGGGTATTTCAGAACGTATCCAAATACCCGATCCCATTTAGACACCCCTATTCCTGGCAAAAAAATATGTTTAATTAGAAAGCTATTAAAAATGGTAATTCGTAACTATATTTTTAAAATTCGAGAACTAATTAACAAGTAAGTTTAAGAGTCAAACCCTCAAATAACCATTTTCATAAGAGAAAAGTCTTTTTTAGCCAATAATAAAATAATGGTCTAATTCTAGCCATTTTATAATTATATTAAAAATAATACCTTATTAAAATATAATTAATAAAAAAATCTGCATAACTAATTCTCCTTCCACACGTTTTTTCTTCTCTCTCCGATCCAATATCTCTTAAGCTATCACCGCCGATGTTCTCCCATGTCCCATGGACACATGGGACAACACCTTTTTTCTAGCTTTGAAACAGCAGCAGCAGAGAGTAACACCTCTCTGCACCTCTCTCTCTCTCTCTCTCTGCATCGCCGCCCCAGTCGTCGGCGAGCAACGTATATCATGCCCACAAGGGCCACAACCTCTGCAGCAAATCGGAGAAGAAGACTCACTGTGCTCACGAACATGAGTGAACTGGTCGTGATCGTGCACACGAACACGAGCAAAAACGACCGTGAAGTCCGGTTGTGCACACGAACACGAACAACCGTAAAATCGTGCAACCCTATCAAATTTTTGGTTTTACGGTAGTTGTGATGAAGAACAAAACCGTCAGAGGCAGACGTTGAGACGGCGATGACGACAAGCAATGGTGGTGATGACAGTTGGCGTTGAGAGATTTTTGCGGCAATGTCGAAGGTGGTGAGAGAGAGAGAGAGAGAGAGAGAGAGATGAGAAGATGAGGGATCGATGGAGAGGTGGTGTGGCAGACCGAGGGTGAGATGCAGTGGCAGCGGCGGCGGCGTGGAGGGGTGGGCTGACTAGAGGCGGAGGGCGGCGGTGGCATATGCGGCGTTGTTGGTGTAAATTTTCTGAAAAAGATAGGGAAGGTCTGGAGGGAGGAGAATGGGGATGGGGGATTGGGGGGCTGCAGTGCTGCACGATAGTTAGGATATGTTTTTTAAGGATTTTTTTTATTAATTAATTTTATTAAAGGTATAAATGTCATAACATGTTAAAAATAGTTAGAATTAGACTAATTACTTATATGTGGCTATTATTCACTTTTGTCTTATGAAAATGTCTAGCTTGAGGTATTCTCTCTATGTTTAATTAATTTTATGTCTAAATTGATTGTATTTCATTAAATATGATTTTTTTTTGGGGTCAAAATTTGATTCGTATCCACCAATATATCATTGCGTTTGTTTTGTCTTATATATTGCATAGCCGTATTAAGAGAATTATAATTTAATTAGTAAAAATTAACTTGAATTTGAGTGATATTACTTATTTAATTAATGAGTGAATTGATATAATATTGATTGACAATTTTGTTTGGAGTTCCAATAATTAATTAAATACATAATATTGGTGTATAACCATATTTAAAATTATAACATTAATTATTTGTATATGCATCTATATATATTGGCTGTTATTGTATACTAATTAATTATATGATATGTTGACATAAACGTATATGAATGCCTGTAATTGTGAGTTTACTATAAATAAGATCCGTAATTACTTTAGTATTCTTAATAGAAAATATATTATATTAGTGGCATTTACAATAAAGGCAATATGAATTTATTTATTGGAGTTTCAAAAAAAAAAAAAAAGAATTTATTGATTGGAGTGACCAGGGTTAAATAGAGAGTAAAAACGGGAGGTTCTTCGGTGCAAACATTTGCACAATAAACTCTTCATCCATGCCGCCGCGTGTCCATTGGGGCTTTATCAAAACTGCTTTTGTTTTTTGCTTTTTCTGTAATAGTTTTACTTTTGGTGGGCCATGCCACTAGATCCCATCCACCCCACCCCCCCGAAACCCCCACCCCCAACCCTTGCTGGTCCCACCAGTAATTAAGGTTTGATAAGATGTAAATTTCTATCGAGGTAATACCATAATATATCTAAGATCATTTAAGAAATACAATATATATGACAAATTTAAGAATGTACAAATAATACCTATTTTTTCATCTATGGGACTAAAATGCCCCCCACCTTTTGAGTTATTTATCATCCTCTCTCTTACTTTCCTCTCACCTATCTCCCATGTTTTATGCATATTATTTTTTTTTCTCTCTCTCACCTCATTCTCCCTTCTCTCCTCCCCCAGCCACTGAATCGCCTCTCTCTTCTCTCCATCTCCATTATTTTTTGGCAGTTGTTGGTGGAGACTAAGAAGAAAGTGTCGGCTGCTGAGACAGTGGGTTCCCCCCCACATGTCTACCTCTTTATCTGATGACACGTCAGCAACTTAATGTTGCCTGCATTGGACATTATAGTCAATTCACATTCTGCATATATATTTTAAATTTATTTTTAATTGCAATTACTAACTGGGGTTGGGGTGCGTGTGGTTAGATGTAGGGGTTTAATTTATAATCAGAAAATCAGTATTTGGTCTTAAAAAAAAAACAAACAAAATAGTTTCAGGCCTAGAAGCGTTCGATCTTACAGACGCCACACACCACAATGAAATCGATTGAAGCCTGGATCCTCCGCACCTCCTCCAAAAACTAGCGATAGCAACGGGACTGACCCCATCTGTGCCGGATTAAGCCAAATCGCGACTAGGAAGCGACCGACGGGCGGCGATAACGACGACGAAGGGATATTTTCAGCCGTGGAAACAGGTAAAACTCTCCATCACGCTAATTTTCAACTAATCCCCAGTCATACCCGCGTAGAAACCCTCTAAT
The DNA here is from genome assembly GCA_001642375.2 of Mentha longifolia. Lineage (NCBI taxonomy): Eukaryota > Viridiplantae > Streptophyta > Magnoliopsida > Lamiales > Lamiaceae > Mentha > Mentha longifolia. The sequence goes on along the minus strand of CM038114.1, from coordinate 23,339,980 downwards.
TTTATATTCATTTTAGGAAATTGTCGGGGTTAGGGTGTCATCGTCCAATTCGTTACAGAGGTTGTTGGGTTTCCCTGATTTGGCTAATTTTTTTTTTCCTCTTTTAGTATGCAATTGCCGTTTTTACTCTGATAGGTCCCATAGTAGCTTCGTTTTTATTTATTTATCATTTTGCATAGGGACGGATCCACCCTCTAGCCACTACACTACATGAGTTGTATTTGCCGACAATCTGATGGGTTCTTCGGGACCACTGTCAATTGTCGTTGATTTAATTGTTTTTTTATGCCTTTATTATAATATGAAAAGGAGTGCTAAGCGTTTCGACGCAGAAAGAAACCCTAATAATGCTTTCATAATCATGTTAGTTCTTAATTTTTTTTAATTTCATTTTTTTTTAAAAAAATGTTAGTTCTTATTTAGGTACATGCCCAGCGCAGGTTGTTATGGATTTGCAAGACTTTTACCGAGTTAACACCACGTTCATAATACCCTTGCAACGCGATCACCAACCGGTCATTGTGAGTCATCTTAACACTTATATTGTTTGTAGCATTTTATTAAACCTAATACGATTAGCAATTAGTTTATCATATAATATTAGGACGTGTCCTTGAATTTTTATTTATTTGATTTTATTATTTTTGTAGCCACTACCGCATCATTTCACAGATGAGGCTCGAGACACCGCTCGTGTGAAAGCCACATTGATAGGAACTGCAGGACGTTCGAAGTTGATGTTGAATTTTTCAGTGTGAGGAATACTTGTTATCTTAACGAGGGATGGACATCTTTCAGAGATGCTCATGAGGGGCTATGCAAAGGAGACTTGCTTCTTTTCACTCATCTTGGCGACCTGAAGTTCAATGTGACAGTTTTCAAACAGATGCCTATCGGCGAACTTCGTGATTGGTTTGATCCCTTTTATCCGCCTCAACCAATCATCACTCAGGGACCGCATCATGCCCAAAAAATGCTACTTAATGGTAGGCTAACTTTGTCAATGTACATTAGTCCATCATGGTTTCAATATTTTTTGGGATGGAGTTCTAGTAAATTAGACATTGTTTTAATGGATTAGTATACTCTTACATCAATTAAAATTTCATTTATATCATTGCTGTGTATGCAGATAAGGAGATCGAGAAATGTGGCATTGGTAAAGATTTACTTACTGGTAATTATAAATTCACATCCTCATAAATATAATGATTTTTCTGCCCCTATATTATAAATGTATAGAAACCGTTTGACTGATTCTTCCTAAAAAAAAAAAAAACTTCATGTAGCAACCAATGTCATCTCACTCCCAAATGTTGATCACGACTTGAGCTGTGATGATGTCGAACCAGGGGCTGCGCGTATGTATACAACATCTATGCCAATTCATATACTAGTGCACTGAGTATTTGTTTTATAATTTGCAAATTTTCATGTATTTGCAATTAAGCTTGATAAGGCGTTTGAATTCCACAAAGAACTGTCTCCACATTGCAAGTCCCAAATGGTAAGTCTCTAAAACAATCAACAAAAGTGATTGATTCAGGGATCATAGAACTGGTTATACAAAAAAAAGGGTTAGTGGATATTATGCAACTCCTCTAAATCTGTGTGATCACTTGTTCAATTTACAATTTTTACCACATAGATTTTCTGTTGAACACGGACTCGTGGCTGGTGAAATTATCAATATTGTGAGGAAAGGCCGCTCTTGGCCAGTAACAGTAGCTCCGAACCAATTACAATACAGATTTGCATCAGGTTGGGGCAAGTTTTATAAGGAGAACGGGCTACGCGTTAAATGCATTTGCCTTTTTTCACTCGTTGGCCGGAAGTCGGATTCGGAACCTCTTACTTTATCTGTTAAGGTTGTGCCCTGCGAATCATATCGCGAAGCCAAGGCCTTGATAGGCTTTGCATCCATTCATCAATTTGCATCCGACTGATGCTAAGTAGTTCTGTATATTTTGTAGTGAGCACCTTTTGAAACAATCTGATACTTTTGCTTAAGGGGTATTTAGGTACTTAGTGCATGTTTGGTTAACAAGATGGGATAAGGCATGATAGGATAAAGAGTATGATTACAATCCCTTGATTAAGATTATAATTCAATGTGGGTGTTTGGTGGCTATGATCAAAATTGTAGATATCTTGAACTACAAATTTGGTAGGTTTTAATAGGTTCATGATTAAAATATAAAATTCCTTTTTTTATCCTTTCCTTAGGCGCCAAAAAATCATCTACCCATTTGATAAACATCTCTTGCAAATCTTGCTGTATATTCATCAATATCATTAAACCTGTTTTTTATAATCATTATAGTTCATACCATACAAAGCAAATAATGTCATCAATGAATTTGCAGCAGCATGTCTTGAAGGCAACAAGCCCAAAATAAATTTATGAGGACTTAAAGAATGCGCATTTGATGAAGAACGTAGTTATGTAATTCTCCAAAATTGAGTATATAATCAATTTTCACAACTCGACGCATCTTTCTCATAATTCACAATATATATCCTAAACACAACAAATAAATGCAATATCACAAGGATTCTCACAAAATCTAATCACAGGTTTTTGAATTCATCACTACCTTTGATCAAAGTATTATGTAACATATATTGTATCAGATTTTGAAGTTGAGGGTAGTATCTTATTATAAATGATACACAAAGCTCAACTAACTTCCCAACTAACTTCCTTCCAATTATATCTACGAGCTTACAAAATGAGCGAATGCATAGGCAGAGGTTAGGGCCACATACCAGATTGTTTGTTTGGCTTGAACCCCAAATTAATTCTGAACACGATTGAAGAAGCAATATTGAAGAATTGAGTTTTGAAATCGACTCTGAATGAAGACTTAAATAAATATGAGGAAAAATTCGCAGCTCTAGAAACTGGTTTAGGATGTTGCCTATTTTTTTTTCTTCGATCGTCTTCTTTTTTCCAATTCGCCTTTCTTCACAAGATATGGAAGATTCCTCCGCAGTGGCTTAGGTTGCCGTCAAAGCAAAGATGAAGAAGAAAAACAATTAATCGAAGCAAAAGAAAGCCCATCGATTTTAGGTTTGGATACTTGCCTCGTGCGTTCTTTGGCCGTTTCAGTTAGGAATGTGAACGAATCGAATCGAAGCAAATAACAATCTATTTGATTCGAATTCGTTAAGGTATTCGAATATTTGAATTGTAATTCATTTTTTTTTTCGAATACTAGATTTGATTCATATTCGATTCGAAAGTATATTCGAAAGTATTCGATTCGATTCGAGTATACATGACACAAACTATAATGTAACTTTATGAAGCTATAATAATTATTCATCTCAACAAGGTTTACTGATTAGTGTGGAAAAAATATAAATGAACAATACTTACAAACCCTAATTTTGAAAAATAAACCCTAAAACCGTTGGTCTTAATAATTATAAATACTTTTAAGAAACCATGTTAATTAATACCCCCTTCTTAAAATAATATAAATTGGGCCCACTTTTGATGTTAGACGTCATGATTTATTATTTTTGCTTTAAAAATTTATATATATATAAATCGAAATATATTTAACGGTTATTAATAAGTCTCCCACCTCCGGCCACATTTTGTAGCCGGTGGTGGGATTAATTCCGGCAACTTCCACCGGAGGTGTATAACATTTTTTTGCTTCTAAAATTATTTTATACATAATAGCATGTTTAATTTCCATATTACATGTATTTAAAGGATTAATTTAGAACTTAGTACTTCATAATTTAATAGTTTAAATTTAATTATGATAAATTATTATTGTTCAATTTAAAATAGTACACGGATTGAGTCCAAAACAATGATTCAAGTGAGAAAACATTGTCCACCGCCGGCGAAAGTTGCCGGAACTCTCCCACCTCCGGCCACTCGAGAGTTCCGGCAATCTTTATCTGACAATCACAATTGTTAGCTGACAATCTTTGTCGTACATGTACCTATTTTGTCGTACAATAGATGATAATCACAATTGTTAGCTGACAATCTTTGTTGTACATGTACCTATTTTGTAAAAAAATAATTTTCTCTTGTTGTCAATTTTTCAATATTGTTTCATGAGCAAGAGCATATATCTTGAATAAAAATGCATCTACAAAAAATGTTGTATATAAGAAAGTTGGCCTAAAATTTTTATATTCAGATTCATAATCATAATTTCATATCTTATTATTTCTTGGAGATAATTATATTTTTCTTTTATCATGTATCAAAATTTTAATGAAAAAAAATAGACACCATGCTAATTTATTTTTATGAATGAAAGTGTTACGAAATTAATTGCAAATTATATGGTCAAATTAAAATCTTTGAAGAACATAATACTTCTTACACTCAGTAAACCAAACAAATATTTTTTTTTAATCCGAAAACCAAACCAACATTACACATAAACAATATCAAATTAATTACACCATAATTTTTATATTAAAAAATTCATAAAAACAACGATATCTTATAATATAAATAAAGAAAATACAAAGATAAAAATTATTTTACCCCGTGCGTGCGCATGGGTGTATTACTAGTTATATGAAAATAATTAAAACATCTTTCTTATGTATTTATGGGTACAGCCGGAAATTATCTTAAGTCCAAATACTTCTATATAGGCTCCATCGATTATTTATGTATAATTCACATTATTAATTTCCATCGAATAGTTAAAAAATATTGCAACCGCACATGCGCAACAACGTGGTCGAATTAAAAGAATTTGTATTGTTTACTATACGAGTATCTTTAAATGTGGGGCCGAATCCAAATCTTGGATGCTGCTCCTGAAAAAGCAAAATCCATGTGATCTACTTTAGCTTTCTTCTTTTTTGCCTTGAAAAGGTAACTACTGCAAACGAAGGGACTGATGCAGGCAAGTTCAGTAATAGAAGAATTTTGTGTCACCCTGTCAGAAAAGTGGATTGGAAATTTCTAATATCCTACCACAGGCCATACAGATTTACTGAACGTGAACAGTATAAATGCCGTGCGGCTTCAGGGCATGACTGTTGTTTCAACATGGCATTGGAAATGTAAATTTATACTATAATTTATTACATCATTTGTTATGGTGTTTTCGACATTAGGGTTATAATTAATGGATTCATTGAACTATGTCTATTAATCCACAGTGACTTTTAATTTTTATTCAAGATAGAAAAAATATATTGTTGCTCATACGATACTTAGGAAAATTAAGTTCGAACGCGGGTCGATATGAAAAAAATGAGATCGAATTCGATTCGAGATCGTCGCAATATATATTAGTGTAATGGTTCGTGTCGAGTTGTGTCCAAACCCTAAGTGCGAGATCGGTTCAGCTTTTAATACGGCTTCCCTCCGAATTGTGAGAATTTCGAATTTAATTTTAATCCATGATCGCATGAGTATATAATTAATTTTGAGATCGTTTAAAAGTGTTTGATCCATTATTAATTTATAATAATGATCCAAATTTTCATAAACTAAAATGAAAATCATTACATCTAAGTAAAGTACGACACGCAGTATTTTATGAAGACAAAGAATTTACAGCAGTATAATAAATGTGGTGTCAATAATCCGTGATAAATGTCGGTGGATCAGGTACTATTAAAAGTTTCTTAGACTAACGTCGAGGTATTGGATAAGTTCATTACGTGGTGGTTTGAAATTAATGGTAATTTAAGTACAACTGTGCATTGATTTTTTATTGACGCTATTTACACTCGCAAATTGTAAACATTGTTTACGTGATCAATTTAAATACTTTATAAAGAGGGCGCGCATGTGTCGGTTGATATGCTATTACACATAATTGTGTCCGAAAACCTTTTTTTAAGTTGTAATTTACTTCACGTCGTGTTCGGTATATATTTAAATATTTAATTTAGGTTTGAAATCATCAGTCGGGGTTTACTAATATAATTATATTTTTCTTAATTAATTCTACATATGTAATGTTAAAAAAATAAAATAAGATTAATTAATTTGAAATATGAAGAAATGTAATTTCAGTTATTTTTTATATTTTAGTAACAAATGTTAGTAAAAAATTCGATGAAGTTACTGTAGATTCAGTCGATGGCCATATATGAATTTGGGACGACGAACTTCAACTGCTATAGGATGGGAATTTTTTAATTCTGAATTTAACAGGTGTTGCGAACCGTGCGTTGCACGGAAGATATAAATTACTCCAGCCACCCATCATAAATATACAATGTTAAGTTGATTTTCGAAGTTTGTATTTATGAGTTTTAAAATTGGTTTTCGTAGTATAATATTTTTAAAGATGACTAATATATTCGTTGTATCCTATTAAAAAATTAATATTTAAAAAATATACTTTAAAACCAACCTTTACAAAATATGAAAATGGACAAATGGAGTGTACGAGAGTAATGGTATAAACAAAAACTTGAAGCTATATATTTATTAAGCGAAAACTGACTTTATTTTCAAAAATAAGATTGGTCGACTCTGTCACTATTAATTGGGCTACATATACATCCTCACGTCCATTTAATATCGATTATTTCCATTTTAAACGAAAATTCTCAATATGCAATACATTTACTGTTATTAATGAAACTTATCTTTGTACTACGTGTTGGCTTAATCATTTTCTTGTAATATATGAGTAGTAATCATCGTAGGGTCGTAGCACAAATCCCGTGCTCCTTCATGGCAAAACATTTAATAAACCTTTTTTTTAGTACGAGGAGAAAATGGATTATTGCAACTAACTCACTTGTAAATAAACAATACTACTAAAATATAATGGGCCCACAGTGGATGGAATGAAATCATAAATTTAGTTAGTAAGGTAAAAAATTCCCACCAAGGCCCAAGTTCAAATATTAATGAAAAAGTAAAACAATTCACGTGACTGCTTTTAAGAGCAATTTAGGGAAAGACTGATTCCCCTGCCCTGCAACTTTAAGTGATATTTCTTGAATCAACAGTCAGGTGCAGTTGGGAGGAGTTAAACGGGATTACCTACATAAAAGAACCGGGAAGAAATACGCTGAGGAAAATTATTTAGGATCGGAGTTGGGACGGGGTATAAGGTAGATCTGAGGCGATAAGTGCGTTGCGTCTTCCCGTTTAACGGCGCAATACCGACAACATATGTGCGCAGGCCAGGCAGAAATCTTACCGGACCGTAGGTGGGAATGCCAGGTTTGGATTCTTCCATTGCATTGCGGTTAAGTTTTATCCGAGCATAATTTTATTCATAAATCACTAGAGAAAATGGCTATGAGAGCGAGAGCGCGCATGTGTAGCTACGCTGGCTGAGAAATAGTAATATAGGGTTTTTTCAAGAGCAAAATCCATGAAAGTCGCATGTATTTGTTAAGTGTACTGATAAATTTTGAGTGCGCTGTAAAAATGCTTTTAAAGAATGTAGGAGCATGTGGATGACCTCGAGAATGGTAAAGTATCTAATTATCATTCATAATACACAACAAAATTGGCTTTCTAGAAATAGGGATTGAGAAATGAACTCGGACACGGGCATGTTTTGGAGGAATCACGTGATTAGTAATATTAGTTTATGCGATGAAGGGTTTCACAATTGCCTTATCTGTCCATTTTCTTTCCCTTGTTTCTCGATATGATCAATTCTAAAATAAACAACTTGTAATATTATTGAATGGATCGTTGCGACGGATGATATGTAATCTGTATATGTCATCTGAATAATGTTTGTATATGTGCAAGGTGCAAGGGTGTCTCCGCAGAATAGAGCCGACTTCATAAAAGTTGTATTGACTGAGCTAAGCGTAGAGAACGTAGAGATACTGGAGAATTCATGCTTTGGGCCTTTACTAAGGGTTCAGACTAATGTAGCTCAAGGGCAACTCATATACCTAATGTACAAGAACATCGTGCCTGAATCCCAATACAGACGGACTATTGAATTCATTATAAACGGCAAGCATGTTGAATTAGGGCCGATAGAATTTTGCTCGATAACAGGTCTGCGGATGGGACCGTACTCACCACCCCCAACAACCTCCAAGATATACAGTGATGTATTTGATAGCAGGGAACCATTGTATGTGAAAGATATTTATGATGCCTTCAAGAAAGAGATCAAACTAAGTGGAGGAAAGGGGGATAAGTGTTTGAGACTAGCTCTACTACTCATCCTTTATAGCTGTCTGTTAATGCGTAACAGGACGTCGAAAAGAATTGAGCTGCAGTATCTACATCTTGTAGATGATTTAGGACGATTCAACGCGTTTCCTTGGGGGCTTGTGGCTTTTGAATTCATGGTTGTTGCGGCTCACAACTGCAAGATTCTAATAGATAATAGCTTGTCTAAGGGTGAAGTCCCAAGTTTTGACGCATACGGATTCACGTATGCGGTGCAAGTTTTTGCGTATGAAGTGATGACAGATCTAGGACGGACTTGCGCTTTGCGACTAAGAAACATCGGGGACAAATTCCCAAGGATGCTAAGATGGGTTGCAAACAAAATCCATAGATTCAGCGAGCTGGAATCATACTTCGTACAAAAGGAACCGGCCAGCAGTGTGGTAAGTTGTTACTTCCATTAACAAGTTGTTAAATACATGTTTACTCGCACATCAATTTACAGCTGTTTGACTTGTACAGTAATGCATTACATCTTTTCTTGCCATGCAGAAAGAATTAACATTTAATGATAATGAGATGTTGTACTTAGCAAGCATGGGATGCATCAGAAATATTTTAAACATACCTCGTGAATGTTTGTTGAGGCATTACACCGTCATCACAAGATTACCAACGACGAATGTAAATAGACCATTGCCCGGTACTAACAGTAAGGATGTTATAGAGTCCAAACCTGCAGGATCGAAACGATTGAAAACGGAGGTAGAATACGGATCTACAAAAGGAGGGTATCCTGGTACGGGCAACCATGGAAAAAGGGTAAATGAAGACAGCATAAACTCTAAATGTTTGAAATTCATTATGCCTAAATACAGTTTGATATTGTTAACTGTTTTGTATTGTTTACGTAGATTAAGGTGAAAAGTATGCATATGAATTTGATCGTACTTGTAAGGGGGTGCTTGGTATGATGGAAAGGAATGCGGTGGCTCGTTCAATTCCATCATACCAAGCACCCGCTAAGCGAATGTCGGTATGATGGATAGAGCAATACATCCATTACGCTCATATGAACAACCACGTATCGTGACTGTTGTTGCCCTATAATCTACTGTCAGTGTAAGGAAACTACATCTATTTAGTATGAAGATATAATTTCTACGTATATTGCAAATGTGCAGGTCTCTGCAATGGTGGGGCACGTAAGTGTAACTGTTGAGACAAAACAACCAAAGAATAGAGATTCTTTGATTTATGATGATGTTGATGTTCATGAGGAGAAGAGTGTAGCGATCGGGCTAGAACACACAGTTGGGCGTTTGTGGAAAACTGAGCACCGTTGCGAAAAGGATCCAAACACTGACATTGACGTGAGGAGCCCTTTTAAAAATATCAAGCAAGATGGGAAAGTGTGCATTGTCGATTGTAAATCCAATTTCCTTGTGTGCAACATCAAATGTAATGGCCAGTCAGGATGCCAAGGGAGAGTTGAAGATGGTGTAAAATTAAGCCAATCCTCAGAATACAACAATGGATGTCAAGATAATGCGATATCAGGAATGCGTATACCATTTGTCGCCGGTGTGGAAAGCTTGGATAAGCAAAGGACGGCTGCAACCACGACCCCTACTGAGGTCGGCGCCCATAATTTGGTCGGTCGTACTGTTCTACTAAATGGAGATGAAGGGTATGTCAATGAACAACTTACAGTTTGTGATTTAGGTGCGTCATCTGCATACTTAATAATCGACCCTATTAGAAGAGAAAATTTGGAGAAATATGAATTCAAATGAGATAGATGTCATTACGCGCACACCTTGGGTGATTATGGGGAGATGAACATGTGTCAGCCATTGGCAGTTCAATCTAAATCCATTACTCATTCTACCGGCCCAGTGATGAAGAAATCGTATGCAATGTGGACAATGGCAGATGCCCACATTAAAAAATTTAAAGCATGGATGGATCGTAAAGACATTTTTGAGTGAGGATGTTTCATTATTTTTTGTTTATTAGTAATTTCAGTGTAATTAATGTGTGTTGTCACGAGGAATCAGGTGCAACGAAACTCGTCTGAATTGCGTTAACATGGCATCGCTATCTTGCAGGAAAACTTATATCCCGGAGATTGCATTTATGGGAAAGGTGCATAAGGGATGGTTTGAGAACATCTAGAATGAAAATTGATTACTACGCAGCGACGTAAGGCTCTATATGACGTACTCGATTCCATGGTTTTTAAGATTTGCATTGTCCGCTATATACAACATGTAAATACGCAAATCGATAGTTATCTTGCGACCATAGTTATTCAAAAATATTACATGTTTTTTGGCAGCATGTTGACGCGCTGGCTGAATCAATTGTTGATCGATGTGCAAAAGTATCCACAAATCTACAATGCAAAATGGGGAGTCCTTGAGCAATTGGGTTGGGTAAGCGTGAAAAAGTAATTATAAATTGTAATCATGCTGTCCAACACATATATTTGACTTGAACTTCGATGAATATTGTAAATGCAGGAAACACTCGCCTCAAACGATATGGAACCAGCAATTAACAGGTTGCTCCCATACGTAGCAGGTAAATATCCTAGGAATCGGCCACGACCGTGGAAATACATTGAAAAGGTATATGGAATAGGGCACGTTCCACTGCTGCATTGGGTATGTTACGAGTTGGATTTGATTGAAAGACAAGTCGTGGTGTATGATTCATTATGTTGTAGTAGCAAAGAGAACACTGTCCTTGCATTCAACCAGGTCCTCAAGAACTTAACAGCCCTGATGCGGCTGTGTAACATTTGTTGTGGTCTTGAGGCCGGGACCAAACAGACCGACAATTGGACGCTGAAAATATTCAATGATGCACCTTAACAAAACAATGGGTCTGATTGTGGCGTGCTTGCTGTTAAATTCCTACAGTGTCTTGTTACGGGCGATCCACCAACAATTTGGAAGGAAAAAGGAACAACAGACGAATGTTTCTCAGGTTTGTGCCGATTGTTTCGCAAATCTTTGTGCGTTGAGTTAGCAGGGATAGACTTCATAGATAGGCTGGGACAATTTTAATTATTGTTGTGCCGGTGTGAAATTGTGTTAGTTCGTACGGGAACTTGAGTTGTATAGTGTCACGTCCCGTATTTTCGTAATTATCATTAGAAGCATAATTACTTTGCTAAAGGAAATTATTATTAGAAGCATTTAATTTTCGACTTCTAATTGTTATATATTTATTTCCTAGAAGGAAAGTTATCAAGCAAGAATCAAGTAGCAACTCGATTATTAATCACTCTTGTTAATCAATGAATAATCGATGAAGTGTTCGATTGAATCGTTCAACCAAGTACATAGTCGCACTTTGAAAATTCTAAACTAAGATAAATCGACTCGAGTATCTCTACGAAATATTCACAAGTTATTAATCGAGTTATTAATTGGGCCGAGCCCATTAGTCGATTTAAGCAACAGACCATGACCGTTTGGGCCAAGCCCAATAAATAGAGGAGTATATAAAAGAAATCAAATTTTCTATTTCTACTCAAGAAGGCAAACAGCCGTTATACATATATATGTACCATAAGACTCACAAATCTTTATTGAATAGAATACTATAATCTATTGAATAAAAGTACATAAGATAGAGGAGATTAGTAGCTGCTGCTACTCAACTGAAACCCATGCGCCGCACCTTACTGATATTAAATAATTTAATTATTTCAATCAATCAACTCAACATGTTAGACAAGTCCAGTTATTAACCTATATGAGTAAATGGTTGATCTTACATAGAGAAGTGCTACACGTTTCTAATCAAATCATAAGAAAAGAGGAGAAACGAATCAATCCTCTCAGCTCCAACAAATCAACAGCAGCAGCCTCGTTGAACCCCTAAAATCTGTACACAAAAGAGAGATAATCAGCCAAAAGATTATGGAAGCTTATTACCCAAAGAATAAACCATAGCTTGAACCAAGATCTAGTTACAAGGGCCGCACACTACCATGTATAAATACACCCTCTTACAGCAGTCATTCTCATCACCCAACACTTTTACCAAATTTTCAAACAAAATAGAGAGAAATGGAGTGACTGCAGCCATTAAACGAAGAAAGGAAGAGGAGAAGCAAGCCACTACAGCATCCTTCTCTAAGGTATTAACAAGTCCCACACCCCTAGAGCTAAAAGAAGCATGCTACTGTTTTAACTTCAGGTTTACAACCTCAGAATTCAGAACCAATAAGCATATGCTACTACCCTGAATCAAGATAAGCCAAGCATATTGTCTTATTCTTCAAACACTTGATAAAACTTTGCTTGCCTACTACCTTAACAGTCTATACAAGATTTAAGCCATAAAACAAGCATAGCACTTAAACATAAAATCCACAGCCAAATAGAATCAAGCCAAGAAGCATGAAGGAAAAACAGATTTCGAACTCAGCTAAGTGATTATTCACTGAGATCAAGAACTAGAACTAACATGAAACCACATAGCTACAACAGATTTCTAAGTTATGGAAATACCTCCTATGTTTAATCAAATGATATAACTTACAAATAAAGAAGCAGAAGAGAAAACGAGAAAGGTAGAGGTTAAAATTTGAACCTCCGTCGAGGCGCGAGGCCCCGACGGCGAAGAAGCGAGGCTGAGGCTGACAGGGTAGCCGGAGAATTGCGAGCAAGCAGCAAACCGCGGTGGCGCTCCCGTCATCACTGCGAAATCAGTAACCAGAATCAAACACGCATAGAACCTTATTAACTTAATCAACTTATTAATAAATCAAAAATGGAAAAGAGTAAAGGGCGAATGTCCCCTAGTTCCTTCGAACTAGTTTTTTTTAATTTAGGCGAATCACGAGAGGAGAGTCGCGGCCGCGGGAGTTGCGATCAAGCCACCGGAGCCACGCCTTCTCACCGCGAAGACGAGAGCCCCAACTAAAAGGATAGTCGCCGGAAAATCGAGTGCAGAAGAGCTGAAATCGCGAGGAGGAAGATGAGGAAATCGCGATGTAGAAAGAGAGAGAGGTGTTCTGCGTGTAATGAGGTGAAGAAGGGGGTATGGGCTTCTTTTGTTCAGTCGGGCCGGGTCCAATTGACATGCGGACTCGGGCCGGGTTGAGTAGCGGGCGGGCCGGACAAGGGTTTTGGGCTGGACTAAAGATTGGGCTGGGTTATGCAGACTTCTTGGGCCGGGATTTATTCCTTGAAGATCGAAACACCTTAATTAAATTACGAGCCCGATTTTTCTAAATTAATTCTGGATCGAGATACGACAAATTAAATTATACTTTGTCCGTAATTGGATTTAATTGCTCGTAAGGGATTTTAACGAGTTCATTAATTAACTTAAGATAAGTTAATTAACCAAGATTAAATAATCGAGATGAATTGATTAAGATAATCAATTACACAATTACAATTAGTAGCTTATAATTCTTAAGTGAATTATTTTCTTAATTAACTTATAGTAATAAGTTAATTAAATCAGCAGTTATCTAGGCCCTCCGACTAATAAATTAAGCTATTTATTGAGAAGCTTCTCGATTAATTAATTCTACGCTAACAATAAATCAATTATTGATTATTTAGAAACACTCCTTATAAACCGTTCATATAACGGAATTTATAACTCGATGAAGATAACAGTAATCACGTTACTGAAATTAGAATAACCTCCGACGAGACTAATAAACTATGATCTCAGATAAAGATTTTATTTGTTAGAGTACGAACCTTATATCGATTTTTCGATCGAAGGTTGCGTGAAGGAGGGTCAGTAGCGGGGACGAAGAGCGTCTAATAGCAGTCAAGAAGAGCAACGAGGTGGGCTTTCTATAAAATAAAAAGCATGTTTTATTAGATGTTAGCTCTTTTATAATTGTCATGCCATAAATGTTTTCAGTTTTGTATGATGTCTATCTGTTGAATGGCGAAATGCCAATTTAAGAATCAAATTCGGGTCCTTGTGTGATTAGAAGTCATACTTGGACTAGTGTACACATTGGTCGTGTCACTCAGCGTGGTGACCGATCGCGTGACCGAGTGAGGTGGCCAACTCCTCGGGCACAACCAACTCACATATGGTAGATTACACATGAAGAGACTGTGCAGTCGCTTTCAAGAATATAAATGTTTTTGTGAACATAGGCATTTTAAAGAAAAACCCTATGATTCACCAAGTGATGGCTTGACAATAAATAAATGATTTTGGGCATGTGTCCACTGAGTACTCCGTACTCACGCCCTGTATATTATTTCCGATGTGCAGATTGAGCAGTTGTTGAAGCGAAGTGACTAGCAAGGATTTTGTCAAGAACAGTTAGAAGTATTCACTCTTGGTAGCATATGTCTCCATACATATGTTTTAACACATTTCCGTTGCGCACACTCTTTTGATTAAACTCCTACATTTTGGTTGTAACTAAGTCAGAACCCTGACATAACTCATCGTTCTTAATCCTCGACCAAGACAGTTATTTATTTCTTTCAAACCTCAAGTATCAAATCGATGAGTCAATTTCCTAAATATCCTTTGTTTATTTCATAATTCTTACACATTTTTCCATAGTCACGATTATACCAAACTAAGCTATCGATTAGCGAAGTGCGGTCGTGACATATAGATTTTCAAATTTAAAGTGTGAAATGAGGATTCACGAAGGGCCCTTGGACAGCGAAATTTCTAAGATTGGGGATTTACTCGATTTAAGCAGGGATGTCCTGACTAATAATTATGCATGTAGCAATTATGATGGGGTAGTATATTTAATTACATCATAGTATGTTTGCGTTTGTGGATTAATTGCACTAATTGTATTTGAGACAGCTGGATGTACCTTGAGGTGACTTACTTTTTCTTTAAACAAACTAAAGCAATTACTATAAATCATTCAATAACGACATGTCGCCTATAATCTGGAATCGATTTCCAATTCATCGACCCCCCTTCATAATGGGCTTACTAGACGGGGATAGTTAAAGCCCGCCAATTATTTGGATCGGGTACGTGATGGCCCAAACTTTTATAGCCCATGTTCCCTAAATGGGCTTTTAGTACGGATCATATACGAGTTGGTGTTATTTAACACAAAATAATAAAATAAATATATCAAATTATTATGTGTTCCGTATGTTACCGTGATTATAACAATTAAGATTAAAAAACGATGGTTGTTCGTGATTTGTCCGGTTTGTACAGTATTATGTCTTGAGAGGGTGAAAGTGTAATGTACAAGATAAATAAATTGCCATCATCTGTTGCGTATTTTGTTCGGAAACAAAGTACAATATTTTATGTGAAGAAACGACCAACACCCCAGTTTAAATATTTTATGAAATCACATTATCACTGCATATAGGGTATTGTGGCTTATGTTAAGCAAATGAAAGGGTATACTCTAATTATTTATATATTGTTATCTTTTATATATTGTGAATCACACTCTTAGTTGTCATTTTCTAAATACCTTCACACTCGCATTCTAACTAGAAATCCTGACTCGTTCTCGTTCCTGTTCATGGAATCGCGTTATGATATATGAAACTTTTTTAACAAATTGTCCACGCGAACGGTTAATATCAATACATGTAAGTTACGTTTTTCCAATACCGTAACCATACATTAATTATAAAAAGGACTGAGCGACGAGCATGGGTGATAATTTGTCTAGTGTACCCACTACACAACGGGAATTCAATTTGAGTAATTTTAAATATTTTACTTTCTAAATTCGATTATAAGTTATACTTTCTTGTTTTTAATCTATTCATTTTTTTTTTTTGACAAACATATTTATTCGGTTTTAATATGAATGACTATTACATTATTGACTAGATTGTTGAATTTCTCTTCCGGTCATGTGACTGAAATTGTGGTCGGAAAAGCAAAGACATTTTCCTTGTTATTCACGCATCACCCAAATACGCGCCCGCAAAAAATACGGGATAACCATATGCTCGAATAAGTCACTAATTAGAATATGAATAATATCATGGTATATTTAATGAATAACATTAATTGCATTGATTTGAAAGTTAGTATATTTAGGGATTATGTTACTCCTATCTCAAAACGTAGTTCTATAAATAGTTTTAGGTTTTTTAAAAATACTTAATTCTGAAATAGTTTTAATGATGAAGTATTAAATTTTTTTTTTTTCAAAGTAATAATTTAAGAAATGTGGATATGCAGTTTAAGCACTACATCGTAGCCCCTTTCTAATAATATAATTAATTTGTAAAATGAGCCCCTACCATGCTAGAGCCAACACAACCAAAAACAAAACAACAAAAAAAAAAACTAATTAAGGAATTTAATTTTTTTTGGGTTATATTAAAAGGTATTTCCAATAAAATTAACTAAAAAAACGTTGTCTTGAAGCCAATTTAAACGTAACCCTTAAATCGTCGTCCGAAGTTTAATGAACATGAAAGAGTTTCAAGTTCGAATCTAAAAATTACAATTAATGGATACGCAAAGAGATCAGCAATGTTACCAAGCTTATTGAGTAGCCATTTGCTTTCGCTTCCCACCCGATTTATTTTTCACCTGTTTACTTCCACATCTTGCGGTCGGCTCTGAACCTTGCATAAAAAAGGACAATAATTAAACAACGCAGTAGTTCTGAAGCTATGCAGTTTGCAATACAATTTACGAGCTACATATTGATATTACCTAATCCTTCGCCCCCATTAGCAGTAGGATGCTCTGGTGGAACCTCATTCACTCGAGTTGGCACAACATGACGCTGCTTACGAGCTGCAGTCCATCCTCTTTCTTTGATAGGCAGTGGATTTCGAAAGAAGTTCCAGTACTTCGAGCTCGTTAGATCACACTTGGGCTTCCTTCTGTGCTGAGCTGCATCCACTCCAGATAGAGAGATCACTTCCGCACGTAGAGAATTCACCCGGTCCTCTATGAGCTTCTCGGCGACATGGTTTCCAATGGCCATTCCCCCAATATCATACAACTGCATTATTGAGTTGGTCAAGAACTGAATGTTGGGGATACCGGGCATTGTCAAGGAGTTGGGGTTAGGCCGTGGGTAGTCACCCTTGATCCCTCTTGACCACCGCTTCAATATTTGGGACTCAGGTATGGCAAATACGTGCCTCACTGAGTATACCCTTATAATATGGCGACAAAAAATGCCATCAGTCTCCCACATTCTGCACGAGCATAGGGCATAATCAGTCTTCAAGTTGTATCTGATTGTTCGTATTCGGGAATTCTGAGCAGTTGAAGCATGCAACTCGATTTCATCCTCGCCGACGTAAACAATATCTCCGGTCAATACAACATTGTAGGAACAAAGAAATTGATTCTCAAAAGATTTATACACAAACCGTGTATACACAGATGCGGCATGTGATAATAGTTTATTATCCTGCACAACCTGTCCCGGCACCCATATGCCGAGAGTGTCCTCTTCAATCTCCCTCGTTCGCCATTGATATTGAATCTCTTCGAGGTTACAAATAAATTCGTAAAGTGAGATGCTTGATTTTTGAAGATATTTAACAACCCTGTTTGTAGCTTCACTCCTAGAAGTTGCATGTAGGCCAACACAAAACGTACCATGTGTAAATACTGAAGCCCACCTGTTACGTAATTCGTACATACTTCTAAACCAAGTATTTCACTCAAGTTATTACTTGCAATCATGTGTTTCCATAACTTTTCGAATTCTTCTACTGTCTCGACACCATTCATGCAACAGTTCCACATTTTTTTGAAGTTTGGATCTCCATTTAAACTGCCAAAGCGTCCCACTGCATTCTTACTAACGCGCCACTGGCACAATCGGTGTTTCGACTTTGAGAATACTTTGTCAATGGCATTCATCATAGGAACAGATTGATCACTATAAACAATACTCGGCTGCGATCCTTTCATGGATTTCAAAAATGCATTGAATAACCATTCAAATGTATCAGTTGTTTCGTAGGAAAGAAATGCCATTCCGAACAAAACGTTAAAAGTGTGATGATTAACTCCAACAAAGGGAGCGCATACTAGATTGTATTTGTTTGTACGATAGGTGGTGTCTACAGATAAAACGTCTCCAAATATTTTATAGTCCTCAAGGCTCCTAGAATCACGGAAAAAAAAATTCATTATTCGTCCTTCGTCGTCTAACTGAACCGTCCAGAAGAAATCTTTCTCTACATTCGCCTTGTCGATGAAGTAGGTCATTATACATCCAACATCACCATTCTCAAGTTTTGTGATTCTCTTCGTCCTCCTTACGTGGTCGTATGCATCTCGCCTAGTAAAGCCCAACTTTTGTGGTCCACTGCATTGTCGCTCCATTAATCCGCATGCCACATTAACACCAATACCGTACGAGCGCATCCCATCGATAATTGCTTGCTTGCCAAGACTGAGATTCCGGTGGGACCTAAGCATGTAAGCTTGTTTAGGCGCTACGAGTTGGTGATTATGTACAGTTTCAAATTTAGTGATAACCCAAGAAGTGGGTGATTCCCGAGAAACTCTAATTTTGGCGAGGCACCCCGTCCTAACAATCAATTTCTTATAACTCATGACTCGAGTGGATGTTCGTTTTACATCAGCAATGCCTTCACACGAGCACATGTATTCTTTCCACCTAATGTCTGTTGTCCTTCCAACATACTTCTGATGCCCTTTCCTGACGCTAAATCCCTTCAGCCTTGCGTACTCGCAATATAGTAAGTATACGTGCTCGGGGCCATCACAATTGCTATTCACTGCTAATTTTCCCTCTAATTCTAAGTAATGTATAAAATGCTCTCTGCTAGGACTAGATTGATTTTCATCATGACCTTTGAATTCCTGATCCTGGCCCGTATTAGGAGACACGATAGCATTTTCCCCGTCTGTTTCATCTTCTAGCCCTAAATTCAGACCGAAGCACTCTTGGTTAAGATGGTCTGACTGAACAAACCCTTCATCGCCCCCATCCGAATCACTCCATTCCGCGCATACTGCTCCGTCCATTTTATATGGTTGATTGTAATCTAATATATAATCAACCACAATTCATTATATAGGACAACGTCAGACTTTTGTGATTTATTGGATAAAAAATCCAATTAGTCGATTAAACGCTAAAAATTATTGTCTATTTCATCAATATCAATATGGTGTCTAAATCATAGAAATTAACAATTTCAAAACAAAAACCGAACAAAAATAAAATAATAAAAAATAGTCTAGAACCCTAAATTTCACATTTTTAGTTTTCAAGGCAATTATAACAATTAATCGATTAACCTTGAAATTCGAATCACTGGTTTAATTTAATTGAATAATTGGTGGAATACCTGCTTCGATTGGGTGATTTCGGCTTCGTATTGGCCGTCAAATTGCGCTCAGGCGACGGAATGGTTTCGCCCTGGCTTTCCTGTGAGATCGAGGGAGAGATTTGTGACTGAGATTGCAATAGGCGCGCGGGATGTCCGCGAAATGCTCAACCCCCGAGCTTGCGTAAATATAATTTTTTTTTGTTTATAGAAATGAGAGTGACGAACGCAGGCAATTCATAATACATTCAATTCCCTTCAAACCCCAGTTCAGTTAAGCATTTGCCGATAAAATATTTAGAAAATTAAATAAAAAGTGAATTTACAATATTGTCCAATGCAGGCAAATATGGTGTGCCACGTGTACTGTGATTAGGCGAGGTACCCATATAGGGGGGATCCCACGATCTCACGGGCCGAAAGTGTCGATGCTTTTGGCCGACGGCGTAGAGGTTCTCGATGGCGGCGAGATCCAAAAATCCCGGCGGCATGTCTCTGAAGAAGACGTAGGTGACGACGGCAACGTAATCAATGTTGACGAGCATCAAGATGCCGACAGATTCTCAACGAAGAAGGTGAAGTGCAGAAGTATAAGAAATGGGGCGCGGGGAAGATGGGCTTTGTTTGTGTTGATGGGTTTTGTTTTTTTATTTTGAAATTAATTGTTTTTAGTGGTTTAATGACATAATGGTCGTGCTGTGCTCATCCTCTTTTTCCTTTTGCTTTGTGGTTAGATTAATTGATAAGGATTTGTGTGTGTGTTTTCTTTTTCTTTTTTTTTTCTTTTTTTTTTTATTTTTATTTTTAACCTTCAAGTAATCGCATAATTGGAAGAAGATAAATTTGTGTAGATTTTTCACTTTTTCCTTTAATTTTATTCTTCTTGAAATTAATGGGGGAGGGTCAAGCCTATTGTATATGCTTTATATTATCATAAATTTATTAATCTTTGATTGCTTCTTCTATCCTTTTGTTTTGTCTACTCTTTATAGTTTTATGTTGATCTATTGAATCTCGTGTATAGGAATCTCATGCATATGTTGTATATTTTTGACAAGATTGGAATTTTGGGCAAATACCTAAGAAATCACTCCATTTCTTGCCTTCTACGGGCAAGTAACTAACGATTTCTTACCATCAATAAGTAATAAATGGTGTAATTTCTTGCCTCGTCTTGTCCGTAGTTAATGGTAATATATTACCCCATTTCTTGCCTTATCAAGGCAATAAGTTAACCATTTCTTGTCATCAGTTAGTAAGAGTTTTACCATTTTTGCCATCAGTAAGTAAGAGCTACGAAATACCAACTACTCCAATTTTTTGTTAAATACTTATGTGTATTTTTTGAAATGACAATTTCCGATGCCCGATAATATTTTTATTACATTTGAGTATTACTTTGTTTTTTCCCCTGCTTTGCAATTACTTCCTAATGCTATGTCTAGTTCTTGCATTATCAAGACAAGAAGTTAACCATTTCTTGTCATTAGTATGTAATAAATTGTGTAATTTCTTTCCTTGTCTTTTTCGCAGTTAATGGTAGTTACATTACTCCCATTTATTGCCTTATCAAGGCAAGAAGTTAATTTTTTTGATTCCTACATCTCTGCACATTTTCTTAGGGAGGATGATACTAGATTTCTTTTGTTTTCTTGTTGTGGACAAGTTTTGTTGTGGTCTAATTTTTCTTTACGATTTTTTTTACGAGTTGTTGATTTGGGATGTGAAAATGTGAAAAGTGTAAATATTACAAGAAACAAAAGGTGGAAAGGTATGTGAATTCGAAATGATTATACTATGTACATATATACATTCAAATTTACGAATTATTCTTAAGTGCTTGAAATTGATTGAAAATCACCCAATTTCTTACTTTCTGCGGGCAAGTAATTAACGATTTCTTACTATCAGTAGGTAAGAAATTACCCCATTTCTTGCCTTCTGCGGGCAAGTAACTAACAATTTTTTACCATCAGTAGTTAAGTACCTAACGATTTCTCACCCCATTTCTTGCCTTCTTGTTGTTTCAATTTTTGGAGATATTTGGAGTTGGTTGTAAAAATGTTAGGATGGATTCATTTTTTAATAGTACAATAGTTAATGGATTCATTATTCAAATATTTATTTATGCAATGGGAAAAAAGAAAATGGTTCCTAGAAATAAAGTAATCTTTTTTCAAATCTTATAAAGTAATTTATGTTTTTGCCATATTATTTCTTAAAATTGAAATATCCTTTGAATGCTACGAAATACAAAAAATCAAAATTTGTAGAATGCATTTTAACAATTAACTAAGCTCCAATAATAATAATAATAAATTATGTACGCAAAAAAAAATATTTGGTATATTATGAAATTGGAGGGGAAGTAGCAGCCACAATGTTCATGTAGATTAAAAGGGTTTTGCTTGTTAGTATTTGTTTAGTTTCTTCATTTATCTATCTCTCTCTCTCTCTCTCTATATATATATATATATATATATATATTTTTTTATTTTTTTTTTCCAATGAATTTTTCCAATATTATCATTCCAAAACAAGTAATTATATTATTTTTCATGTATTTTACTTAAAAATTATAACAAAAGGTGATCCGTCGAATTTCGATGGACGGGTACACTAGTACCATTAATAAAACAAATATTATGTATCATTCCTCTAATGTCATGCAAATTTGATATCTTCATGTCATTGTGGAAATGCTCACAATACGAGCCATTACTTTCATTTTTTTTTATAATACCATCATAAAGACATATTTAATTTTTTTGAATATGACAAATAATAATGTTTAAACTTGTAAAAGAAATACCAAAGGTGGATAGTAGTAATACTTATAAATGACACGAGATGGTAATTAAATTACACAACAATTAAACAATAATAATGTATTCTATTATTATCAACTTTGAAAATATATACAATTACAATTTTACGATACAAATTAAAATTAAATGACAAAATCCTTTATAATTATTAAAATTAATTTGCTATAGTTTATAATCACTTATAACCCCTTATCGTTTTTCTATTCCAGTAATCTAGAATCGACTATTCCATTAGTGGCCTTCGGGTTTCTCTAATTAATTATCCAAGGCTAATTAGACAAATCTGACTCCATTTGAGACTAGTCGTCCGAAATCCCTTACCGTTTTTCTACTCCACTAATCTAGGATCTACTATTCCATTAGTGGCCTTCGGATTTTTATAATTAATTATCCAAGGCTAATTAGATAAATCCGACTCCATTTGAGACTAATCGCCCAAAATCCCTTATCGTTTTTCTATTACAGTAATCTAGGATCGACTATTTCATTAGTGGCTTTCAGGTTTCTCTAATTAATTATCCGAGTCTAATTAGACAAATCCGACTCCATTTGAGACTAGGCGCCCGAAAACCCTTCTCGTTTTCCTATTCCACTAATCTAGGATCGACTATTCCATTAGTGGCCTTCGAGTTTTTCTAATTAATTATCCGAGGCCAATTAGACAAATTTGGCTCCATCTGAGACTAGTCTCCCGAAGTCCCTTGTCATTTCCCTACTCCACTAATCTAGGATCGAATATTCCATTAGTGGCCTTCGGGTTTCTCTAATTATCCAAGGCTAATAAGACAAATCCAACTTCAATGAGGACTAATCGGCCGAAATCCCTTCTATTTTCTCTATTCCACTAATCTAGTATCGACTATTTAATTAGTGGCCTTCGGGTTTCTCTAATTATTTGAGGCTAATTAGACAAATCCGACTCCATTTGAGACTAATTGGCCGAAATCCCTTATCGTTTCTCTATTCCACTAATCTAGGATTGACTATTCAATTAGTGGCCTTCGGATTTCTCTAATTATCCGAGGCTAATTATACAAATCTGACTCCATTTGAGACTAATTGACCGAAATCCTTTCTCGTTTTCCTACTCCACTAATCTAGGATTGACTGTTCCATTAGTGGCCTTCGAGTTTCTCTAATTATCCGAGGTTAATTAGACAAATCCGACTTCACTTGATACTAATCGGTCGAAATCCCTATTTGTTTCCCTACTCCACTAATCTAGGACCGACTATTCCATTAGTGAAGTTTATTATAATTTACTTATGTGCTTACTTTATACATTCTCTACTTCTAACTGCTACTATTACTTATATCATCTATGTGGATGCCAAAAAAATTCAAGATTTACCACTTAATTCGGATCATTAAGTTTAAAACTTTTTTTTTTTTTTTAATAATTCAAACACCCTAAAGAGGAGGCAAACCTCCAACCTGTATATAACTCGAACAAAATCATACAGCGTCTGGTAGAGATAACACTAAAATTGAGTGTTATCCCCAACATAAACCGAAAAAACAAAACCAGTCGGAATTGGATTAACAGCCGATCTAATTCTCGACACATAACATGAAAGACAAAAAAAGAACAAATACAATGATCATGGCCCAAAAGTGACCATATCAAAAAACTAAGAAGATGGCCTATCGAGATGTTGAGAAACCAAAAGAAACTGATCATACTACTAGCTATATCGAAACCTATAGTTCGGATAGCCCAGTTGATCCATCCGAACAAGCACCAAAAAGTAGCGAGGGGCGCTACCAGCATCAAAGACAACCATGGTGTCGGTCTGAGAACCCCGACGTGTCATGAAGTCTGCAGGGCCCCCGCAGCCGGAGACGAATGCGTGTCATGAGATGACGGATGTCTGCAGAACCATGCTTCACAGAAGTAAGTAATGTGACGATCGCAGCCGCATCCATCTCGATCCAAACTCGTGAGGAGAATGTGGTAGCCAAATCCAACCCATGAAGAAGAACACTGAGCTCCGCTTCAAAGCTAGATCTAGCCTCAATTGGAGAGCAGAAAGCACGGAGCAGGGCGCCATAGTGGTCACGAACCAAACCACCACCCGCTGCACTCCCAGAAGCAACATCAAACGAACCATCAGTATTAAGCTTAAAACGTTTCAACACAAAGAATTTATTACCTATTTATGCTCTTAATATGGGTTTCATTTAAATTAAAAAAAATAATATATGGCATTATATCATTCATAGGAGTCAAATAAAAAATATATATTTTTTAATTTAAACTAAAATATAAATTTCCAGCCTTAATTCATTTCAATTAAAATATATTTTTTATTATTATATTCCAACTTTTATTTGAGGAAATATTATATTCCAACTTTAATAAAGGGATAAATAGGAATGATTGTAATACGACATTAACGAAAAAAACACAATATAGCGTGAAATTGCTTTTTCGCAATTTTTAAATAAATGGTGTAGTAATACAAAAATTAATCATAAAAACGGAAATTACAAAAAAAATAAAAACAATAAATAAAGATGATAATTAAAATTACTTTATTTTTGGATTACATAAATGAAGGGGGAAACAAGTGAAAGTGGGAAGTCCGAATCAGGGGGTGGGTTTAGGTTGGGTCAGCATGTGGGGGTGGGGTCTGAAAAGAGCCTGCAAAATATGGCAGATGGCAGAATTAAAGTGTTCAAAACAACTCACACATTGGGGCTTTTTTTAGGTGGTTTACACGTGGCTTTATGGATGAGGGGTTTGGTGTGCAAACGTTTGTCCATAAGAATCTCCCTATATACCATACGGTCCATACCACATGGGTAGAAATTGCCCAAATAAGAAAGAGTTGGAAGTATAGTTACAACTTACAATTACCATGGTTGAAAACAGAAGACCACAGGACGAAGAAAAGCCCGTCCGTACAAATTCACCATTTATCTACACAGAATTTTGAACTTTGCTCAAAGGTATTTTGCGTACGGAAGTTTCTTAGGTTGGTGACATTTTCCATAACACTAAGAAAAATTATTTGTCTCTCCATTCTCTGCTTTTACGCCGATTTTTATTTTTTATTACTATTATTCGTTAATCATTCATGCATGCAAAAGGTTTGTGTTCATGTTCATCTCAGTTAGTCTCTGTTTTTCTGCAGAATTTATGTTTGAAAAGTGAAAAATGGAAGGGAGCTATTCAGGAACTAGTCAGCAATCATCGGCGGAAGATGATTTTACTGATTTGCTGTTGCCACAGTTTCTAAAAGAAATGTTAGACGAGGATCTGTACAAGCACCAGGTATAGGAGTGTGTGGGGCTGCGGATGTAGATTTTTTGTGCTTTTTCTGGGTGAATCTAGGAATAGACATGTTTTTAGAGTAAGCTATGGGTTTCGGCCATGATAGACCTGAAGATGTATATTTGAAGCACAATTACTCGCATACGCTCACGTGTGTGTGTGTGTGTGTGCGCGCGCGTGTGCGCATACGCGCAAATCAGGGTAGATAACGTTGATGGTGTGTTTCACCAGTTATGGGGGAAGAATATCGCAGTGTAGTGCGTTGTGGTGTTGTAAATTGAAATTTGATTCGTTCCTATGACTTCAACAGTTCACTCCATTTTGGCATGTTTAATCATGCTCAGTAGCCTCGCTAGTAATTTCAAGCTTTCCTTCGTCTATTACTCATTTAGTGTAAACTTTTCAACTTGCTTTTCTGCGGCCTTAATTTATTTGGCTAGTGCTTATTGAAGATATGTGTTTTCGTGGTATTAAAAGTTGTGAAACAGTGTTACATAGGTGAATGTAGGATTTGTTGGCTGCTGTTTCAACTGATCAAATCAAATACACAAACAAAATGAGAAGGCAAAGGAAGATATTGTGGGCTGTTGTGTCAAAGTACGTCTTGGTTTTTAGATACTAAACGTGTTAAACAGATTGGTCAAAGTTGTTGGCAGAACTAAGCTTTGGATTTCACTACAAAGGCTTGGAGTAGTAAAGGATTTATTGATAAAGCTAATAATGCAGTTATCATTGTTTTCTGTTTACCAATATGGTTCCATTATGAACTCTTAGAAATACGTGGTTTCTTTACTTCAACTGTATCATGGAAGTAATCTAATTGGAAAAAATCTATATTTCTCTACTTGCCTAAGTTGTAACTACTGTATATGTTTCACAGGGAGCGGAAAATTGTGAACTATGCTCTCAAAATACTGATAGAGAATCTGCAGAACTGATACGGGATCCACTTGGTACTGGCAAGAAGATGTCAACCTTAAGTGATTCAGATTGGGAAGCATAGTATCTGATGCCAAGGATGGACAGTGTTTCTTCAATGCTGATGAAGATCCTGGAATTGAAAAGGGTACTACAGATGTTATAAAAGAGTGCAATCTTCTGAGTGGGGAGAGTACACTTTTCAAAAATCTGAGGTGGCAGGTACTGGATTATTAATGAAATCTTCGGTAATCTTGTGTTGCTCTGTATGTTATGCTCTTTTAAGGTTACTCATGTCAGAATCAAATAGCATTTCGTTACCTTTAAGTTGAGACGTTCAAGATATTTCGAACCATCAAATCTTGCTGGTTTGCTCTCTTCTAAATGCTAAAATTTCTCTTGTGTCTAGTATTTGGTTAAGCATCCATCCTGAAATTGTATATTTCCTTTTCAGTGTTGTCCACTATTGCTTTTGGTACTGACTATCTCTTCCCATGATGAAGCTAATTTTTCTTCTCCCGCTGACAGTCATGCTAAATTTGCAGGTTCTGTTCAGCGACAACTTTAGGAAATCATTTACGAAATTGAGATTCTCTAGTACAAAGAAGGTGGTCATAAATTTGTTACTGAAGCTTGCTGGAGGTTGGCGGCCTAGAAAAGTAAATGTGGACTGGAAATGTGAGAACTCTTCATACAGCTTGAAACAGTTTAAGGTTGACAAATACTACGTAGTCTGCTCAGTTGATATTATGAAGGAATCCATCTATAAGCAAGTTTTGAAAGTATGGGACATTTTGCCCATGACGGACACCACAAAATTGCTGAAAAGAATTGACAGCATAGCTTCTTTGTATACAGATGAGTTCATCAACCACTGCAATGAAAAGTTATTTGAAAGGTATGCCAATTTGGTTACGTGATAATGGATGCAATCTTTATGTCTTATGATGTGCACGCTTTACTTAAAGAGTACATTATATTGTGAACAAAATAAAATTGGGCTTGATATATTGCTTGTTATATTTCAATTGTACCTCTAGCCTTACTTTTCTCCTTACGAGCACAGCTGAACATTGTTGTTAAAACTAATGAATTATTTTAATTTGTCTAGGAATTTGGAGGTTCCATTGAGTTGGTCACTCTCTAGTGATATATTTCGTTTCAAGAATTCTGGCAACACCAAATTAGTTTCTGGTGCAGACACTGGTTCTGTTGAATGCAGAAATTTTGCTGAAAACTCAAAAGTTAGTGAAAGCATGTTGTTGGTAAAATTCTATCCCTTGTCATCTTGCAGTGTGAATCATTTGTTATCGGATGTTGAGGGTAGATGCGTTGATCTCCCTTTTGAGCTTACTGACGAGGAACAGGAAATAATACATTATACTAGAAGCAGTTTCATATTAGGTCGCTCTGGCACTGGGAAGACGACTATACTAACTAGGAAGATGTACCAGACATTTCAGAAGTACTGCATTGCTTCACAAGATTCTAGAGCAGCTGACGGCAATGTGAGTATCACAGATGAAGTTGATGTCAAACTGCGGCATGGTGGATCTGTATTACACCAAATATTTGTCACGGTCAGCCCAAAGCTGTGTCATGCTGTTAAAAAGAGTTTAGCTCAGCTGCAAAGGTGTGTCCGTCCCACTATGTCTTTGTCATTTATTTTATAATTGCAAATTTTCAATGCTACAACAAATTATAATATTCTTGTGATGAATAGTTTGAAAATTGCATTTGCTGCCAATTTATACTCTTTTTTGTACATTCCGTTTGCTGCCAACTTATAATTGTTTTGTACATTATATCTAATGCCAACTTATACTCTTTTCACATAAATGAATATAGGAACTGATATGCAATGCCCCATATGGGAGAACCATTTTCAATGTTATGATATATTATCAGTGCACCAACTTTAAGCTCAATACTAAAATTTACGTTACATGCTATGCACCTTGTCTTTTTATGCTAGTTGAGTCTTCTTAAAGAAATTTGGCATTTTCACATCCTTCAAAGTTAAACTTGCTTGAATGTTGACCACCCTCGATTCAAGTGCAACACTTTAAAGGAAAAAGAAATTTGAAGTAAATTGCAACAACATTTGCCTTGTACAATTTTTTTTCAAAGACTTTTAAGAGGTTTTTCATTTACTTAGTAAGAGGTTTTTCGTTTACTTGTGTGTCTCAACATTTCAAACCTTTTGCAGCATTGCTACTGAAAACGTCTCTGGAGATGATAAATTCAATGGCGTGGATGATGTTGATGAAGTTTCTGAGTGTAAAGATATTCCAGATACATTTGTTGGCATTAGACAGGAAAAATACCCACTCATCATTACATTTAAGTAGTTTTTGATGATGCTTGATGGCACTCTCGGAAAGTCATACTTTCAGAGGTTTCCTTCTTCAAGAGATTCATCTCATTCTGAAGGTAGAAGATCAGTCGCACTCCAGACTTTCATGAGGAAGAATGAGGTTACTTATGACCGATTTTCCTCCATATATTGGCCCCATTTTAATACGAAGCTGACTAAGGGCCTTGATGCTTCAAGAGTTTTTACTGAGATAATGTCACATATCACAGGAGGTCCTCTGGAAGGTGAAGCATGTCATTTCAAGCGAAGTAGGCAGGAATACATATCATTGTCTGAGAGTAGGATATCCACTTTATGTGTGGAACAGAGATGTGCAATCTATGATATATTCAAGGACTATGATAAAATTAAGTTGAAGCGTGGTGAATTTGATCTTGCTGATTTTGTGAGTGATATTCGTCTCAGACTCAAGAATGAAGGCCTCCGAGGTGATAAAATGGATTTTGTCTACATTGATGAAGTGCAAGATCTTACCATGAGGCAAATTTCCCTTTTCAGATACATCTGCAACAATGTTGATGAAGGGTTTGTATTTTCTGGTGATACAGCACAGACCATTACCAGAGGGATTGACTTTAAGTTTGAGGATATTAGATCCTTATTCTATAATGAGTTTCTTATGAGATCTCGAAATTGTGATCTTTCTGGGAAAAAGGAGAAAGGATTAATATCTGATATGTTTAACTTGTGCCACAATTTCCGTACGCATACTGGAGTACTTAGATTAGCGCAGAGTGTTGTAGATCTTATTTGCTATTATTTCCCACACTCCATTGATGTGCTGGCTCCAGAGACTAGTCATATATATGGTGAGTCCCCGATTTTTCTTGAGCCCGGAAGTGATGAGAACTTGATTATATCCATTTTTGGACATAACAGAAAGTCTAGTGGAAAATGGGAGGGTTTTGGCGCAGACCAAGTTATTCTAGTAAGGGATGATTCTGCCAAAAAGGAAATTTCCAAATTCATTGGTCAACAAGCTCTCGTTCTGACTATAGTGGAGTGTAAGGGCCTTGAGTTTCAGGTCAGACATTTTGTTTTATCTTTATTGATCTAATGTCTCTTTTCATACCTCTGATTAGCTACTGTATATTTACTTCAGGCACAGGTAATATTTTTGTTACTAATATCATCATTCTTTCTCTTTTACTGTGTTTGAGAAGACGGATACAAATGAAGATTGTAAATCTATGTTTCTTGCATAGTTGTATTTTGGTTCTAGGAGAGCAAACGCTTCTATGTTTGTTTTCTATTCTGTTTAGCCTCCGCACTGTACATGTTTGCATCATTACTGTGGATATTGTTAGTTAGAGCAAATCAGATAACATACATTTTCTTTCTTTTGTTTATATCAGTCAGTTAAGTTATTTATTTGATTCCCATTACCATCACCTTTTGATTTCTTGGTTTTATGCTGGATACAGGATGTTCTGTTGTATAACTTTTTTGGTTCCTCACCATTGACTAACCAATGGAGAACTGTGTATGAATTCTTAAATGAAAAAGATCTTCTTGCTGGCGGTTCTGTGAAATCCTTTCCAAGTTTTTGCCAGTCAAGACACAATCTGTTATGCTCCGAATTGAAGCAATTATATGTGGCGATTACTCGAACAAGGCAGAGATTATGGATTTGTGAAAACAATTTAGAGGTTTCCAAGCCAATGCTTGATTATTGGAGGAAGCTGTCCCTCGTGCAAGTGACGAAAATAGATGATTCTCTTGCAGAGACAATGCACAGGGCTAGCACTCCTGAAGAGTGGAAATCACAAGGAATCAAGGTTTATTTGTCATTTTCCCTGTTTTCTGTCATTTGTTTCTTAACATGTAGTATTGGTTTCTAAGTGCATCTTGTCTTTTTTCTTTTTCTCGTTCTGGTGCTAGCTCTTTTGGGAAAAGAACTACGAGATGGCAAAAATGTGCTTTGAAAAAGCAGGTGATGAGATTTGGGAGAAAAGGGCTGAAGCCTCTGGACTTCGAGCTGCTGCTGACAGTCTATGTGATTCAAATCCTAAAGAGGCAGCTATAATGCTGAGAGAGGCTGCAGAAATGTTTGATTCTATTGACAGAGTTGAATCTGCTGCTGAATGCTTTTGCGAATTGGGAGAGTATGAAAGAGCAGGTATATTAGATATAACAATCACTTAGTAATGCTATGCACAAAACGTCTTATTACAATAAACATGTTTTAAAAAATACTGTAGCTATTTTCTTTTGAAGGACATGCATGGCTTTTCTGCTGTTGAATTCATTAAAAAGATTACCAGTAACAGGTTACTATTTTAGTTTGGCTGGTTCAGTATTAGAAAATGAAAATGGAATATCTTTTTTACCTATTGGTGCAGTATGGAACCAGAATCTTATCAAGTTGATAGTCAAGTAAAATATATTGTATATGGGTAATTGTTAAAAATGTAAGTTTTATTCTGATAGTTGTATCAAATTGCTCCATGCAGGAAGGATCTACCGGGACAAGTGTGGTAAGTCAGAACTTAGAAAAGCTGGTGAATGTTTCTCTTTAGCTGGAAAACATGAACTTGCTGCAGAAGTATATGAGAGTGGGAACCTTTTGAGAGACTGCTTATCCGCTTGCACCAAAGGGAATCATGTTGACCTCGGTTTGCAATATATTCAGAAATGGAAACAGCAAGCTCTATCAAACATCGTAATAATGGCTAGACTTATTGAGATTGACAGAATTGTGCAGGAGTTTCTGGAAAACTGTGCTCTAGAGTGTCACAAGGCAAAGGATAGTGCATCACTCATGAAGTTCGTCCGAGCTTTTTGTTCTACAGAATGCTAACGCGACTTCTTAAAGTCATTGGAATGCCTTGAAGAGCTTTTGGTTTTGGAGGAAGAGTTGGGAAATTTCAATGAGGCATCCGACATTGCCAAGAGTCTGGGAGATACTCTACGTGAGGCTGATCTACTGGAAAAAGCAGGACTTCTTTCTAATGCTTGTTTGTTAATATTATCTTATGTTATTTCTAAAGCTCTGTGGGTATCTGGAAATCAAGGATGGCCATTGAAGTCATTTCCTCAGAAAGTGGAACTTCTAAATAGAGTGATGTCAATTGCTCATAATGTTTCTGAAACCTTTCATGCATCAGTTTGTGCTCAGGCCAAAATTTTGCTATATGATGAGAAGAATTTGTCTGAACTGATGCAGTTTTACAATGCTTCAAAGCAATATGAAACTCCAATTGGTGAAATTCTTGTTCTCAGGAAACTTTTAGATGTGCATTTTAAAGCAAATGTTACCAAGTATGCTTGGGATGATGATTTACAGTTGGATCCCTGGACATTTGATCAGAGAATTGCACAAAACCAAGTCTCTAGTGGAACACTTGTTTACCTTTGGAACTTGTGGAAGTTACGCAGTTTAGAGATAGTAGAATGTCTGGACATCCTTGAAAAGATGGATTCGATTAAACCAGAAGGTGTCGTTGGGTTCTGCTTGAATTTCTTTGGATTGAGGTTGCTTGATAATTCCAGTGTTGCATTTCACTTGCTTAATCCAGATGCTGCGTGGGTAAAAAATTTTGAGAGGTTCATTCGACATAATAGAAATGTGGCGACTCTAAAAGCTCGTCATTTTGCATCGGCTGCTCGTAAATTCTGGCTCCAAGAATTAGTTGTTGTTGGACTTATTGTATTGAATACTCTTCAAAACCTTAGTGGGAGCCCCAAGGCTAAGCTCGTTGTCCAACTTCGTCAGGGTATGTGTCTGTTACATATTTTTGACATAGCAAACTTCTTGCTTGATTTAAATTCCATTGACATGAAGTACACAGACAATAGGAAGCTGCAAGATTTTTTGCAGCTCTGCATGAGGTACTTTTTCTTTGTTTTCACTCCGGACCCTCGTGCGTCATTACATGAGAAAATGATAGCTTTCAGAGAAACTGAACTTTCAAGGAATTTGCTTGAAGAATGTGTACTCAGACGAGTTAAAGGAAGGAGGGAATTCAGTTATGATCAGATTGGAGTGGTAGTAATGACAATGCTGGGAAATGGCAAACTGAAGAAAAGCTTCTATGATAAATTTGCTGAAAAGCTTTCAAACAACCTACCTTGGAAGTTAGTCATTGAGAATCTCAGGGGAAATGTGAAGGAAATAGCATTGGGTAATTTATGTATGCAAAAATCTTCATTGAAGTGCTCCACGGATGCTTTGTGTCATACGCTGTTTTGGGCGTTAGTAGCAACTTCGAAGGCAGGTGACTATATGTATCCGCCCTGTTCCCTTTATCTTTTGGAAAGAGTGTTGATCTTGGCTCCTCATCAACATGGCTTCTTTTTCACAACGAAATCCTCATTCGTTGAATACCTAATAAGTCTGCCGCCGGATGCCAATCCAAGAACCGGTTTGGTCACCTACAACGAATCCCACCCTGTTTTTTTTATTGACTTTTTTCGCTTTGTTATTGAGGAAGTCCTTGACAACAGAATTAATATACGAGCATGGTTCAAAAACTATGAGATCAGTTACGATTCATACTTTCCTGTGCTAGTGCTAAGAATGTTCATGATTCTGTGCTTATTATCTTTAAACTGGGACTTTCCCTTACATGTGTTTAAGCGGCTGATGGCTAAAGCTGATAACAAATCCCAGCTGCCAAGAGAGTTCTATGAAGCTCTTCGACCTAAGAGGCAAGGTTATATTTTTGAATCAGCAGTTGCTACTGCATTCAAGCTTATCAGTGATCCTCTTGTCATTATGGTTTATGGGGACATTAATCGAGAGTTTCCATATCAGGATGCTATCGTCCTCGACTTGAAATCCTTCTCTTGCAAAAGCGAAATCATGAAAAAACTATTTCCAAGGAGCACAAAAGCAACCCGTCCTTTTGTCTGCGATGAAGGTAAGAATACCATTGCAGAATCTCCAGAAGTAGCTTCAAAAAGCGCTTCACGCGCAAGCTCGGGGAATGGAGATGGGAAGTTGCGAATAAAGCGGGATCTTCTTGTGGAGATTTCCAATGCATTCAAGTCATGTACAAACAGAAGCGATGAGAATCTGAAGATTATTCTTCTGGGAAAGAAGGTACTAATCTAATCTCATAGCTTGTCGGCTGATGTGGATCGTGTGGCTGATTTTGTGTACCTCTCAGGTGGAAGTGGAGGACCATATAAACTTTATAAATTCTGCAGTTTCGCAGTTAACTGAACAGAGGCCTCATTCTGGTGAAGAAAAAGATCTTCCCTATGATGCCGGCCATTTGATCGGGGATTTCGACACACTTTTTGTAAGTGTGGTATATTATTGATCATAATAATAATGTACATGTACATGTGAGTATATATAGATACAATACAAGTGTGGGCTAAGGCCCATGGAATAAACCCTAACCCTAAGTAGCAACCTTAACACGCCCCCGCAAGATGGAGGATCCGTCAGGGAGACCCAGCTTGGATCGAAACCGAAAAAATAATGCTGAAGAAAGCGGTTTTGTCAAAATGTCGGCAATTTGATCTTTTGCGCTGATGTGAGAAACAAGCAGGTGGCGGCTTTGAACATGCTCACGTACAAAGAAATAGTCAAGAGCTAAATGCTTCATCCGAGAGTGAAAAACCGGATTCTTGCAGACGTAAGTAGCACTGAGATTATCACAGTGAAGAGTGGTAGGGCCGGAGAGTGAAATACCAAGTTCATGCAGTAAATGACGAACCCAAAGAGCCTCAGACGAGGCAGCGGCAATGGCGCGATACTCCGCCTCAGTGGACGAACGAGACATACATTTTTGTTTGGACGATTTCCATGAGATGAGATTGCGACCAAGATAGATGCAGTAGCCAGTAGTGGATCGGCCATCATCTAGAGAGCCACCCCAGTCAGCATCAGAGAAAACCGATAGTGAGGGAGAGATATGTCGATGAAGAAATAGACCAAGATCCAAAGTACTCTTAAGATAGCGAAGAATGCGCTTGACCGCATCCCAATGAGTATCACGAGGTGCAGAAAGAAACTGTGATAGCTTGTTGACGGCATACGAAATATCCGGGCGAGTCAACGAGAGATATTGCAAGCATCCAAGAGCATGGCGGTAGGGCTTGGGATCCACTAAAAGATCACCAGTCATGCGATGAAGTGCAACATTCGAGGCCATGGGCGTGGAGACGGGTTTGATACCATCCAACCGCAGTTGAGAAAGGATGTCAGAGATATAACTCCTCTGAGATAGAAACAAACCGGAGGGCGTAGAGATGACCTCAACACCCAAGAAATGATGAAGATTGCCCAAATTCTTAAGAGAAAATTTTGCAGAGAGTTGATCGATAAACTGCATAAGGAAGGAATCACTGTTGCCGGTGACAATAATATCATCGACATAAACGAGAAAATAGGCCAGAACACCAGATTGCCGATAAGAAAACAACGAAGAATCCGCAAGGGAATGACAAAAACCATGCTGAAGTAAAAATGTGGAGAGAGCAAGATACCATTCACGCGGAGCTTGCTTAAGGCCATACAGAGCCTTCCGGAGGCGACAGATGTGCCGAGGACGAGAGGAATCCGTGAAGCCACTAGGTTGAGACATATATACTTCTTCAGAGAGGTTGCCATTAAGGAAGGCATTGTTAACATCCAACTGACGAATATTCCAACCTGCAGATAAAGCAATGGATAATATAATGCGAATGGTTATTGGTTTAATCACAGGACTGAATGTCTCGGAGTAGTCACGACCGGGACGTTGTTGAAAGCCACGGACAACTAGGCGCGCTTTGTAGCGAGAGACAGAACCATCCAAGTTTCGTTTGACACGAAACACCCATTTGCAGCTAATAGTCGGTTGACCGGTGTACGGAACCAACTCCCACGTCTGATTAGCGCATGAGCGCTTGATACTCATCATCCATGGCGGCCTTCCAACGAGAATCACGAAGGGCAATAGTGACACTGGAAGGCTCGATAGAGGAGGGGATGGGGTGCAAAGTGGTGTGAGTGACAAAGCTAGGGTTGAAGTATCGGGAGTTAGGACGACGCTGGCGTGGGGCGCGGGCAGCGGCAGAAGGGATGTCAGGTTGAGCAACAGAAGTGAGCTCGGTGTGAGCAGTATCAGGTGGTGGAGGGGGTACGGGAGGATCGGAAGGAGCTGGTGGCGGGACAGGTGGAGGCGACGTTGGTAATGCCGAAGCAGAAGCAGGCGGAAAACGAAAAAGGATAGGAGGAGGAGTGGGGTTGGCGATGGAAGAAGATAGGTGGTCAGTTTTGAAAGGAAAAATATGAGCAACAAAACGAACATGTCGAGAATGATAGAGACGATGAGTAGAAAGATCAAGACATTTGTACGCAGAGCGAGACATGGAGTAGCCTAAGAACACGCACGGAGAGGAGCGTGGCTCAAGTTTTGTAGTGCGGTAAGGACGGAGCCACGGGAAACATAGACAACCGAAGGGCTGAAGTTTTTGATAATTTGGTGTGACACCATGAAGAAGTTCAAAGGGGGATTTGTGAGAGAGGATAGGAGTAGGAAGACGATTGATGAGATACACGGCTGTGTGAAACGCATGGGGCCAGTAAGAAAGTGGAACGGAAGCATGATGAAGGAGAGACAGCCCAGTTTCAACAATATGACGGTGACGACGCTCGGTAGTGCCATTATGCTCAAGTGTGTGTGGTGGAGTAGTGAAATGGGAGATGCCAGATGCGTTTAGGAGCGGAATGAGCTTCTGAAATTCACCACCATTATCAGAAAAGAGAGAGACAATCTTATGACCAAGATAGTTTTCAACGAGGCGTTGGAATTGTGGAAAGATGACAAAGACATCAGATTTACGTTTGAGAGGATAGAACCATATATACTTGGTGTAGTGATCAACAAAGATAATGTAATAAGCAAAACCATCGACAGATTTCGTTGTAGTACTCCACACATCAGTATATATTAGATCAAGAGGTTTGTGACTAACAAGAGAATTGTCATGAAATGGCAATTTATGACTTTTATTAATCGAACAGGAAGTACAATGAAATGTAGTAGAAGACATAACAGAAAACGGAAGACACGAAGACAACGACTTCAACACTCTAGACGACGGATGACCAAGACGATGATGCCAATCAACTGATGTAAGATTGATGGCAGGAACAGTGGGAGGCGGATGAATAGGAATATAGTAGAGATTATTTGCGCTCCATCCCCGTAGCAGAGGTGTGCCCGTTCGCAGATCCTTAATAAGAAAATGAGACGGAAAAAATTCAACAGAAACACGATTAGTGGAGCAGAGCTGAGAGACAGACACAAGATTGCAACGTAAATGAGGAGAACATAGAATGTTAGTAAGAGAGAGAGGACGAGCTGCAGTAGGGATTGTAGTATGACCAATATGAGAGATAGGGAGAGTGGTACCATTGCCCAAGTGAATCTCGTCGGGGCCACCGTAGTCAGAGAACGTATGAAATGACGGTGGTGCTGAAGCAGTGTGATGAGAGGCTCCTGTGTCAAAAAGCCAGTGAGGCGATTGAGAGGGTGAAGCCGCTCCTGTGCTGTTGACATGAGGAGGGAGTGTGGCGGCCTGCTTGGCGGGAGAGACAACCATGTTCTGTTCACGAAGAAAACGGGCGAGTTTGCGACAAACCGAGGCCGTGTGACCAGTGTGATGACAGTATTGACAGACGTTAACATCGTAAGAGGCATTGTGTGAACCTCGGCCGCCGTTGCGACCACCACGGCCTCGTGGATTACGGCCACCGTTGCGAGGGTAAGAGAAACGTTGCTGGCCATCAGAAGGAGGAGAGGGTACGGTGGAGCCGGTGTGGAGGGCCGTGGGTATGAGAGCCGGTGGTTCAGAAGGCAACGTAATCAACCGTTCAATATCGTGGAGGATGTCAGAGAGATCGGCAAGGGAGACCGCAGTTTCACGAACGCGAAGAGCCGAGTAAACGGGGCGATAGTCGTCGCCCAGTTGAGTGATGATGGAGGCGACGAGATCAGTGTCGCTGACGGGGTGGCCGGCGAGGGCGAGTGAGTCGGCGATGTCACTCATGTCTTTGAGATATTCAGAGATGGATCTGGTCCCTTTTGGATTCTGCGCAAGTTTCGCCTTGAGGAAAAGAACACGCCCTGGAGTCGTGCTTGCGTAGGTTGCGGACAGCCGAGTCCATGCATCGCGAGCTGTTGCAGCAGTTGAGATGAGAGGTTGGATGGGCTCCGTACAACTGCCAAGGAGGGCACTAACGATGATCTGATCCTGGCGAAACCATGGGAGATAAGCTGGATTGGATTCAGCCTTCGCGGCGTCGAGGAAGGGTGCCGGAGCAGTGACGGTACCATCGATGTAGCCGATGAGGTTGAGGCCGATGAGTGGAGACTGCACTTGCCGGCTCCAAACTGAAAAGTTGGAGGGAGTGAGTTTGATGGGGAAGTGTGTTGGTGCATTAAGTTGCACAACAGAAGTGTCGGTAGTGGTGATAGCCATGGATATGGTGATTGTGCAGAGAAGACGAGGAAGATAGGGTGGCGGCTGAAAAAAAATTTAACCTAAGCTCTTGATACCATGTAAGTGTGGTATATTATTGATCATAATAATAATGTACATGTACATGTGAGTATATATAGATACAATACAAGTGTGGGCTAAGGCCCATGGAATAAACCCTAACCCTAAGTAGCAACCTTAACACTTTTGTCTTTGTTCCACACAAGGTCAGTACTTGAACTCAAATAACTTCCGGGCTTGAGCTCAACTATGCTTGGTTCAATAAGCTTGCATCTCTAATTGTAGTTTAGTCAAATTTAAGCTCTCGCACACTTTGTATTCTGTTATAGCTTTTCTAATGGAATCACATGATTTTTAGATTTTAAAAATTAGTTAAAAAAAATCATAGAATCCTACTGAGCCCATACTTAGAAAGTTGATGTTAGGTCAAGTTAAAGCTCAGCTTGAGCTTGAAACGTTTTTAGTCGAGCTCGAGTACTCCATTCAACTAGCTCTCGCTTCCCTTGATCAAGATGGCATGATGATAAGATCCATTTATATGATTTATAATGTAAAATCCTCAGTATTTAGGCAATTGCATTCTTGGTGGGGGTGTCCATAGTGATGTCTAATTATATGATTAGTCTGCGATGATTTTGAGGATATATTGCTTCCTAAGTTTCCAACAATTCAGCCTCCTTGAAGTGTCAGTTTATTGCATTGTTAGATACATTTCGTCAAACTTACACTATACGTCCCTCCCTTTCTAACTCAAACTATGACTATACTTGATTTGATTGCAGTGAGCATGACTCTAAGGCGAAGGCAGAGATTTGTGAGCTTATCGAGAGCATGGAGGAGAGGCGGCCTCAAGTCGACGAGTTACTGAGTTTGCTCAATGCTGCTGTTGTCTCTGGAGAGAAGGATGATGAGGATTCAAAAGCTGTGAAAGCGGAACCCAATCCCGAAAACAAGGCAACTGCATCTGCATGCAGTCCGGCAAAAGTAAAGAATAAGAAGAAAAAAGAGCAGAAGAAAGGGAAAAGGGATAGAAAGAAGTAGCCAACTTCTTCCATTTTGTGATGACTTGGGATTGAATATTGAGACAGGCTGCTGCAAGTAAATAGAAATATCTGAATTTGATAAACGATCTCTTTTGTCGAGCTTCAGAATTTCAAATTATTCGAGCCTCAATGGATTAAATTGCAAGAAATTACTCTGTGTTTTGAGAAACAAATACAAGACACCTATGTATTTTGATAAACCCTGCGCGTTATATTCAAACCATGAAATTTAGACTATTTTAGACTATTTGCACATAATTGCACAAGTAGAGAGTGTGATTTACACACAAGTAGAGAATGAGATTTTACTTGTGCCATTTTTTTAATTTCTTGGCCTTTAAATATGTCCAAATACTCTAAATATGTTAAATTCTACGGTTGGTTTATTGAAAGACATGAGTGTTTTATAGAGTATAAATTAAAAAACACAAGGGTGTTCTATGTTATGGTAAGTTTCTGACAATTTACCCAGCCTCAATGAGCTTCAATAACTAACATAATCCATTCACAGATTCACAAACAAATTCTAGTTTAGTACAGTATTAAAATGTATTCTATTATACTGGTC
Source organism: Mentha longifolia (assembly GCA_001642375.2). Taxonomy (NCBI): domain Eukaryota; kingdom Viridiplantae; phylum Streptophyta; class Magnoliopsida; order Lamiales; family Lamiaceae; genus Mentha; species Mentha longifolia. The sequence continues at coordinate 23,300,127 of CM038114.1, read as the reverse complement.
ATTGTTGATGTTTCGTGAAATTGGGGAATTTTTATTTTTTTTTTCCAAATTCTGGGAAATTGAAACCATATGCCCCTAACTAACACACGTACACGGCTTATCTCATTTTTATGGATGAAAGGTGTTAAATTGATTACTAATAGTTAATTTGCAGAATTACGAACAATTAATGAACGCTTGGGCTAAATTGCTACCATGAGTGGGCTCAACACTTACCTAATTTTTTATTTATTTTTATTTTTTATTATTATTTTTATCAGAGAAGTTTTATAAATCACAAAAAAATGGTACAAGAAGTACCAGAAGCATTACAGAGGCTACATTCTCCTCCAATTACAACCTAAGTTTGCGTATAATATCAATTAACTATTTATACATTAATATATTATTAATAATTTTATTTTTTACATTTGTATATATGAAATATTCATATTCTTTATATTGATATTTTTGTGATGATTGTTTGAATATAGATTTTATTTTGAAATTCGAATATAGCTTGTATTCTATAATTTCAAATAGTGAAACATACATTTCTTTCTTAAAAAGGTGAAAATTCAGTTTTTTTCGGTTAATCGAAATCGAACCCGTTAAAATTGGTCTGGTCATGGTTAACCGAAATTTTATTTGGCACGGTTCTTGGTTCCAGGCTTAGGGTGATTTTCGGATCAGTTAACCGAAAATTTTGGCCCGGTTAACCAAACCGGACCATTTAAATAGCCCTTACCAGGAATAAATAAAATGATCTGTGCAAAATTGGAATGTTCATAATTATTTTGGCCAATATTAATGCTATTCACAAGGCAATCCTAAAACTTGTCACATATGAATTTTATTATTATTATTATTATTATTATTATTATTATTATTATTATTATTTCAAACTTTGATAAGAGTTTGATTTTTAACACAAACATTAATTTTAGCCTTACAATATACCAACTTAATAATTAGTTTGTTTTTTAAAAATGAATATGCAAACTGAAAAAATTCTCAAAATCAATGTTTACATCAAAATTGTATACACGAGCAAATCATTTGACCAACCTAATAGATAACCATATTTCTTATTGTAAATATATATAAATGCATGTAATTAATAAACTAACTTTTCTATAAATAAACATCCGTAGCTACTATTCCCTCCGTCTCAAGTATTCTGACACTATTTTTTTATTGGGTCGTCTCAAGTATTTTGACACATTTCCTTTTCGGGAAATAAGTAGCTAATTAATAGTACAATTAGTAAATCCCTTATTACACTTAACATTATCTAATTAAATATCATCATCCACTCACCTCTCAGCACGTTATCCAAATATAATTTAAATTCTAAAAGTTTAAACTATCATAACTTTCTCGTTTGTTATTCGATTTTTATAATTTTTTATACAAAATTAAAGGTCTTGATACGATATTTCATTTAAGATCAAATATGAATATGTTTTTATGCATCTATGATGCTCTAGTTTAAAAATATAACTAAATACATAAACCACATCACATCCCTACACACACTACACTTTACACACTAAACACTCCCGTCTTAAGTTCCGTGCCGAAAATAAAAATGTCTTAATACTTGAGACAGAGGGAGTATTATATATTGTATGTACCACATATATATATATATATATATATATATATATATATATATCCAGAACTAACAAAAAGTATGTCTAATTAATTTTATGTCTAAATTGATTGTACAATATTTCATTAAATTTGATTTTTTTGTCAAAATTTGGTTCGTGTCCACCAATATATCATTGCGTTTGTTTTGTCTTATATTCCATAGTAGTATCAAGAAAATTAAAATTTAATTAGTAAAAATTAACTTGAATTTGACTGATATTACTTTTTTAATGATGAGTGACTTGATATCATATTGATTGACAATTTTTTTGGGAGTTACAATAATTAATTAAATACATAATTTTGATGGATAACCATATTCAAGAGAGATGATGTGCTAGTCCACTAATGGTGGTCAACTCCGTGGGCACCTTCGTCGTTTTATCACTTTGGTATTACTTTGTTTGATTTTAACAATTGTTTTATATTCTAATACTTTAGAAATTAATATAGAAATTATAAAATCAAAAAAATCAAAGCTCGATTTAATTTTTTATTTTATTTTTTAACTTAAAAAAGACTAATAAAACAAAATGAGCTTTATTTTTATATATATTTTTTAATTGTATGATTTCTATATTAATTTCTAAGGTGTTAGAATATAAAATAATTGTTAAAATCGAACAAAGTAATGCCAAAGTGATAAAACAACGAATGTGCCCACAGAGTTGACCACCATTGGTGGACTAGCACATCATCTCTCCCATATTCAAAATTAGATAAAAATGCAAATAAATATATCAACTTTTGTCTGACATATCGTTTAAATCATGATCTTTTAAATTTTTCATTAAATACATAAACTTTGTCTCGTATTCAATTTTATCATAATTTGAATTTTCCCCTAAATCAAGATTGGCATGATGCTTACGTGGTTACCGGGAGTGTGACCTTCAATCTTCCGCAGAACGTACCTTCAATTTTACTTTCTTCCAACGACATGGGTTGGTGTGGACGAGCTCCACCAGCCATTTTTTTTATGTAAAACGACATCGTTTTATGTAAAATGATGTTATTTTATGTAAAATGACATCATTTAGTCATTTTATTATTTAAGTGATTAATTGAAAAATTCATGTAGACTGCCAATTCACTTTTGATTTTGTCGGACACGTAATCAACGGTAAAATTGAACATTGGCCAAAGTTTATGTATTTATAAAATAATTTTGAAAGTTCGTGATTTAAATCATATGTCAGACATAGTTGATGTATTTATTTGCATTTTTACCTAAAAATTATAACATTAATAATTTGCATATGCATCTATATATATTGGCGGTCAATAGTTATTGTATACTATTAATCATAAAATATGTTGAGATAAACTTATATGAATTCCTAATACCTTTCTATGCCTTTTGGCTAAGATCAAGTGTAATATCTGTTCTTATCAGTTTAATATTTGATATGTGGGCCATCGGCCCACACGATATTAAATTTATTTCTTGAGGGGACAAATAAAATAAAAAAACACGTATATGAATGCTTGTAATTGTGAATTTGTGAGTTTACTATAAATAAGATCGTAATTACTTATTATTATTAATAGAAAATATATTATATTACTGGCATGTACAAATAAAGGAAGTATGAATTTATTTATTGGAGTTTCCAAAAAAAAAAAGAAGAAAAGGATTTATTTATTGGAGTGACCGGGGTTAAATAAAGAGTAAAAAGCAGTGTATACTACCATACACATGGGTAGAAATTGCCCAAATAAGAAAGAGTTGGAAGTATAGTTACCACTTACCATGGTTGAAAACAGAAGACCTCAGGACGAAGAAAAGCCCGTCCGTACAAATTCACCATTTATCTTTCACCTTCACCATCCTCCGATTTTTACTCTTCCAGTGGAACTTTTTTCAAAGGTATTTTGCGTACGGAAGTTTCTAAGGTTGGTGACATTTTCCATAATCACTAAGAAAAATTATTTGTCTCTCCATTCTCTGCTTTTACGCCGATTTTTATTTTTTATTACTATTATTTGTTAATCATTCATGCATGCAAAAGGTTTTTGTTCATGTTCATCTCAGTTAGTCTCTGTTTTTCTGCAGAATTTATGTTTGAAAAGTGAAAAATGGAAGGGAGCTGTTCAGGAACTAGTCAGCAATCATCGGCGGAAGATGATTTTACGGATTTGCTGTTGCCACAGTTTCTAAAAGAAATGTTAGACGAGGATCTGTACAAGCACCAGGTATAGGAGTGTGTGGGGCTTCGGATGTAGATTTTTTGTGCTTTTTCTGGGTGAATCTAGGAATATACATGTTTTTAGAGTAAGCTGGGGCTTCGGCCATGATAGACCTGAAGGTGTATATTTGAAGCACAATTACTCGCATACGCTCACATGTGTGTGTGTGTGTGCGCATACGTGCAAATCAGGGTAGATAACGTTGATGGTGTGTTTCACCAGTTGTGGAGGAAGAATAACACAGTTGTAGTGCGTTGTGGAGTTGTCAATTGAAATTTGATTTATTTCTCTGACTTCATTTGCTAGTAATTTCAAGCTTTCCTTCGTTTATTACTCATTTAGTGTAGACTTTTGAACTTGCTTTTCTGCAGCCTTAATTTATTTGGCTAGTGCTTATTGAAGATATGTGTTTTCGTGGTATTAAAAGTTGTGAAACAGTGTTACATAGGTGAATGTAGGATTTGTTGGCTGCTGTTTCAACTGATCAAATCAAATACACAAACAAAATGAGAAGGCAAAGGAAGATATTGTGGGCTGTTGTGTCAAAGTACTTCTTGGTTTTTAGATACTAAACAAATTAAACAGATTGGTCAAAGTTGTTGGCAGAACTAAGCTTTGGATTTCACTACAAAGGCTTGGAGTAGTAAAGGATTTATTTATAAAGCTAATAATGCAGTTATCATTGTTTTCTGTTTATTAATATGCTTCCATTATGAACTCTTTGAAATATGTGGTTTCTTTACTTCAACTGTATCATGGAAGTAATCTAATTGGAAAAAATCTATATTTCTCTACTTGCCTAAGTTGTAACTACTGTATATGTTTCACAGGGAGCGGAAAATTGTGAACTATGCTCTCAAAATACTGATAGAGAATCTGCAGAACTGATACGGGATCCACTTGGTACTGGCAAGAAGATGTCAACCTTAAGTGATTCAGATTGGGAATCTGATGCTAAGGATGGACAGTGTTTCTACAATGCTGATGAAGATCCTGAAATTGAAAAGGGTACTACAGATGTTATAAAAGAGTGCAATCTTCTGAGTGGGGAGAGTACACTTTTCAAAAATCTGAGGTGGCAGGTACTGGATTATTAATGAAATCTTCGGTAATCTTGTGTTGCTCTGTATGTTATGCTCTTTTAAGGTTACTCATGTCAGAATCAAATAGCATTTCGTTACCTTTAATTTGAGACGTTCAAGATATTTCGAACCATCAAATCTTGCTGGTTTGCTCTCTTCTAAATGCTAAAATTTCTCTTGTGTCTAGTATTTGGTTAAGCATCCATCCTGAAATTGTATATTTCCTTTTCAGTGTTGTCCACTATTGCTTTTGGTACTGACTATCTCTTCCCATGATGAAGCTAATTTTTCTTCTCCCGCTGACAGTCATGCTAAATCTGCAGGTTCTGTTCAGCGACAACTTTAGGAAATCATTTACGAAATTGAGATTCTCTAGTACAAAGAAGGTGGTCATAAATTTGTTACTGAAGCTTGCTGGAGGTTGGCGGCCTAGAAAAGTAAATGTGGACTGGAAATGTGAGAACTCTTCATACATCTTGAAACAGTTTAAGGTTGACAAATACTACGTAGTCTGCTCAGTTGATAAGCAGACTAAATTGCTGAAGGAATCCATCTATAAGCAAGTTTTAAAAGTATGGGACATTTTGCCCATGACGAACACCACAAAATTGCTGAAAAGAATTGACAGCATAACTTCTTTGTATACAGATGAGTTCATCAACCACTGCAATGAAAAGTTATTTGAGAGGTATGCCAATTTGGTTACGTGATAATGGATGCACTCTTTATGTCTTCTGATGTGCACGCTTTACTTAAAAGAGTACATTATATTGTGAACAAAATAAAATTGGGCTTGATATATTGCTTGTTATATTTCAATTGTACCTCTAGCCTTACTTTTCTCCTTACGAGCACAGCTGAACATTGTTGTTAAAACTAATGAATTATTTTAATTTGTCTAGGAATTTGGAGGTTCCATTGAGTTGGTCACTCTCTAGTGATATATTTCGTTTCAAGAATTCTGGCAACACCAAATTAGTTTCTGGTGCAGACACTGGTTCTGTTAAATGCAGAAATTATTCTGAAAACTCAAAAGTTAGTGAAAGCATGTTGTTGGTAAAATTCTATCCCTTGTCATCATGCAGTGTGAATCATTTGTTATCGGATGTTGAGGGTAGATGTGTTGATCTCCCTTTTGAGCTTAGTGACGAGGAACGGGAAATAATACATTATACTAGAAGCAGTTTCATATTGGGTCGCTCTGGCACTGGGAAGACGACTATACTAACTAGGAAGATGTACCAGACATTTCAGAAGTACTGCATTGCTTCACAAGATTCTAGAGCAGCTGACGGCAATGTGAGTATCACCGATGAAGTTGATGTCAAACTGCATCATGGTGGATCCGTATTACACCAAATATTTGTCACGGTCAGCCCGAAGTTGTGTCATGCTGTTAAAAAGAGTTTAGCTCAGCTTCAAAGGTGTGTCCGTCCCACTATGTCTTTGTCATTTATTTTGTAATTGCAAATTTTCTATGCTACAACAATTTATAATATTCTTGTGATGAATAGTTTGCACATTTCATTTGCTGCCAACTTATACTCATTTTTGTGCATTCCATTTGCTGCCAACTTATAATTGTTTTGTACGTTATATTGAATGCCAACTTATTCTCTTTTCACATAAATGAATAAAGGAACTGATATGCAATGCCCCATATGGGAGAACCATTTTCAATGTTATGATATATTATCAGGGCACCAACTTTAAGCACAATACTAAAATTAATGTTATATGCTATGCACCTTGTCTTTTTATGCTAGTTGAGTCTTCTCAAAGAAATTTGGCATTTTCACATCCTTTAAAGTTAAACTTGCTTGAATGTTGACCACCCTCAATTCAAGTGCAGCTCTGTGAAGGAAAAAGAAATTTGAAGTAAATTGCAACAACATTTGCCTCGTATAATTTTTTTTGAAAGACTTTTTAGAGGATTTTCATTACTGTGTAAGAGGTTTTTCGTTTACTTTCCGTGTCTCAACATTTCAAACCTTTTGCAGCATTGCTACTGAAAACGTCTCTGGAGATGATAAATTCAATGGCGTGGATGATGTTGATGAAGTTTCTGAGTGTAAAGATATTCCAGATACATTTGTTGGCATTAGACAGGAAAAATACCCACTCATCATTACATTTCAGAAGTTTTTGATGATGCTTGATGGCACTCTCGGAAAGTCATACTTTCAGAGGTTTCCTTCTTTAAGAGATTCATCTCATTCTGAAGGTAGAAGATCAGTCGCACTCCAGACTTTCATGAGGAAGAATGAGGTTACTTATGACCGATTTTCCTCCATATATTGGCCCCATTTTAATACGAAGCTGACTAAGGGCCTTGATACTTCAAGAGTTTTTACTGAGATAATGTCACATATCAAAGGAGGTCCTCTGGAAGGTGAAGCATGTCATTTCAAGCGAAGTAGGCAGGAATACATATCATTGTCTGAGAGTAGGATATCCACTTTATGTGTGGAACAGAGATGTGCAATCTATGATATATTCAAGGACTATGAGAAAATTAAGTTGAAGCGTGGTGAATTTGATCTTGCTGATTTTGTGAGTGATATTCATCTCAGACTCAAGAATGGAGGCCTCCGAGGTGATAAAATGGATTTTGTCTACATTGATGAAGTGCAAGATCTTACCATGAGGCAAATTTCCCTTTTCAGATACATCTGCAACAATGTTGATGAAGGGTTTGTATTTTCTGGTGATACAGCACAGACCATTGCCAGAGGGATTGACTTTAGGTTTGAGGATATTAGATCCGTATTCTATAATGAGTTTCTTATGAGATCTCGAAATTGTGATCTTTCTGGGAAAAAGGAGAAAGGATTAATATCCGATATGTTTAATTTGTCCCACAATTTCCGTACGCATACTGGAGTACTTAGATTAGCGCAGAGTGTTGTAGATCTTATTTGCTATTATTTCCCACACTCCATTGATGTGTTGGCTCCAGAGACTAGTCATATATATGGTGAGTCCCTGATTTTTCTTGAGCCCGGAAGTGATGAGAACTTGATTATATCCATTTTTGGACATAGCAGAAAGTCTAGTGGAAAATGGGTGGGTTTTGGCGCAGACCAAGTAATTCTAGTAAGGGATGATTCTGCCAAAAAGGAAATTTCCAAATTTATTGGTCAACAAGCTCTCGTTCTGACTATAGTGGAGTGCAAGGGCCTTGAGTTTCAGGTCAGACATTTGTTTTATCTTTATTGATCTAGTGTCTCTTTTCATACCTCTGATTAGCTATTGTATATTTACTTCAGGCACAGGTAATATTCTTGTTGCAAATATCATCATTCTTTCTCTTTTACTGGGTTTGAGAAGATGGATACAAATGAAGCTAGTAAATCTATGTTTCTTGCATAGTTGTATTATGGTTCTAGGAGAGCAAACCCTTCTATGTTTGTTTTGTATTCTGTTTAGTCTCCGCACTGTACATGTTTGCATCATTACTGTGGATTATATATATATATATATATATATATTTTTTTTTTATTTTTTTTTATCATTTTTTTAAAGTAGATTACCATGGTTATTGTTAGTTAGGGCAAATCAGATAACATACATTTTCTGTCTTTTTTTTATATCAGCCAGTTAAGTTATTTATTTGATTCGCATTACCATCACCTTTTGATTTCTTGGTTTTATGCTGGATACAGGATGTTCTGTTGTATAACTTTTTTGGCTCCTCATCGTTGACTAACCAATGGAGAACTGTGTATAAGTTCTTGAATGAAAAAGATCTTCTTGCTGGCGATTCTGTGAAATCCTTTGCAAGTTTTTGCCAGTCAAGACACAATCTATTATGCTCCGAATTGAAGCAATTATATGTGGCGATTACTCGAACAAGGCAGAGATTATGGATTTGTGAAAACAATTTAGAGGTTTCCAAGCCAATGCTTGATTATTGGAGGAAGCTGTCCCTTGTGCAAGTGACGAAAATAGATGATTCTCTTGCAGAGACAATGCACAGGGCTAGCACTCCTGAAGAGTGGAAATCACAAGGAATCAAGGTTTATTTGTCATTTTCCCTGTTTTTGTCATTTGTTTCTTAACATATAGTATTGGTTGCTAAGTGTATCGTGTGTTTTTTCTTTTTCTCTTTCTGGTGCTAGCTCTTTTGGGAAAAGAACTACGAGATGGCAAAAATGTGCTTTGAAAAAGCAGGTGATGAGACTTGGGAGAAAAGGGCTGAAGCCTCTGGACTTCGAGCTGCTGCTGACAGCCTATGTGATTCAAATCCTAAAGAGGCAGCTATAATGCTGAGAGAGGCTGCAGAAATGTTTGATTCTATTGACAGAGTTGAATCTGCAGCTGAATGTTTCTGCGAATTGGGAGAGTATGAAAGAGCAGGTATATTAGATATAACAATCACTTAGTAATGCAATGCACAAAACGTCTTATTACAAAAAACATGTTAAAAAAATACTGTAGTTATTTTCTTTTGAAGGACATGCATGGCTTTTCTGTTGTTGAATTCAATTAAAAAGATTACCAGGAATTGCCACTTGTATTGATTCTGTACTTGGCATTACCAGTAAAAGGTTACTATTTTAGTTTGGCTGGTTCAGTATTAGAAAATGAAAATGGAATATCTTTTTTACCTATTGGTGCAGTATGGAACCAGAATTGTATCAAGTTGATAGTCAAGTAAAATATATTGTTTATGGGTAATTGTTAAAAATGTAAGTTTTATTCTGATAATTCTATCAAATTGCTCCATGCAGGAAGGATCTACCGGGACAAGTGTGGTAAGTCAGAACTTAGAAAAGCTGGTGAATGTTTCTCATTAGCTAGAAAACACGAACTTGCTGCAGAAGTTTATGAGAGTGGGAACTTTTTGAGAGACTGCTTATCAGCTTGCACCAAAGGGAATCATGTTGACCTCGGTTTGCAGTATATTCAGAAATGGAAACAGCAAGCTCTATCAAACAGCGTAATAATGGCTAGACTTATTGAGATTGACAGAATTGTGCAGGAGTTTCTGGAAAACTGTGCTCTAGAGTGTCACAAGGCAAAGGATAGCGCATCACTCATGAAGTTCGTCCAAGCTTTTTGTTCTACTGAATCCAAGCGCGACTTCTTAAAGTCATTGGACTGCCTTGAAGAGCTTTTGGTTTTGGAGGAAGAGTTAGGTAATTTCAACGAGGCTTCCGAGATTGCCAATAGTCTTGGAGATACTCTACGTGAGGCTGATCTGCTTATTTGTCAATATTATCTTATGTTATTTCTAAAGCTCTGTGGGTATCTGGAAATCAAGGATGGCCGTTGAAGTCATTTCCTCAGAAAGTGGAACTTCTAAATAGAGTGATGTCAATTGCTCAGAATGTTTCTGAAACCTTTCATGCATCAGTCTGTGCTCAGGCCAAAAGTTTGCTATATGATGAGAAGAATTTGTCTGAACTGATGCAGTTTTACAATGCTTCAAAGCAATATGAAACTCCAATTAGTGAAATTCTCGTTCTCAGGAAACTTCTAGATGTGCATTTTAAAGCAAATGTTACCAAGTATGCGTGGGATGATGACTTAGAGTTGGATCCCTGGACATTCGATCAGAGAATTGCGCAGAACCAAGTCTCTAGTGGAACACTTGTTTACCTTTGGAACTTGTGGAAGTTACGCAGTTTAGAGATAGTAGAATGTCTGGACAGCCTTGAAAAGATGGATTCGATTAAACCAGAAGGTGTCGTTGGGTTCTGCTTGAATTTCTTTGGATTGAGGTTGCTTGACAAATCCAGTGTTGCAGCATTTCACTTGCTTAATCCAGATGCTGTGTGGGTAAAGAGTGTTGAGAGGTTCATTCGGCTGAACAGAAATGTGGCGACTCTAGAAGCTCGTCATTTTGCAACAGCTGCTCGTAAATTCTGGCACCAAGAATTAGTTGTTGTTGGAATTAGAGTATTGGATGCTCTTCAAAAACTTAGTAGGAGTCCCATGGCTAAGCGCTTTGTCCAGTCCTATCATAGTGTGTGTCTGTTACACATTTTTGACATAGCAAACTTCTTACTTGATTTAAAGTCCATTAATATGAAGCATACAGATAGCAGGAAGCTGCAGGACTTTTTGCAGCTATGCATGGGATACTTTTCCCTAGTTTTCACTTTGGACCCTCGTGCGTCATTACATGAGAAAATGATATCTTTCAGAGAAACTGAACTTTCCAGGAATTTGCTTGAAGAATGTCTACTCAGACAAATTGATGAGAGGAGGGAATTCACTTATGATCTTATTGGATTGGTAGTAATGACAATGCTGGGAAATGGCAAACTGAAGAATGGCTTCTATGATAAATTTGCTGAAAAGCTTTCAAACAACTCACATTGGAAGTCAGTCATTGAGAATCTCAGGGGAACTTTTGAGTCAGATTCTGTGAAGGAATCTAAATCTGGTATGGTATGTATGCAAGAATCTTCATTGACGTGCTCCACGGATGCTTTGTGTCAATCGCTGTTTTGGGCATTAGTATTTACTTCAAAGGCAGGTAAGTATATGTGTCCACCGTGTTCCCTTTATCTTTTGGAAAGATTGTTGATCTTGGCTCCTCATCCACATGGCTTCTGTTTCACAACAAAATCCTCATTTGTTGGATACTTAATAAGTCTGCCACCAGATGCCAATCCAAGAACCGGTTTGGTCACCCACAAAAAATCCCAACCAGTACTTTTGATTGACTTTGTTCGCCATGTTGTTCTGGAAGTCCTTGACAACAAAATTAATACACAAGGATGGTTCAAAAACTATAAGATCAGTTACGATTCATATTTTCCTGTGCTCTTGCTAAGAATGTTCATGATTCTGTGTTTATTGTCTTTAAACTGGGGCTTTCCCTTGGACATATTTAAGCGGCTGATGGCTAAAGCTGATATCGGATCCCAGCTGCCAAGAGAGTTTTATGAAGCTCTTCGACCTAAAAGACGTGGTTATATTTTTGAAGCAGCAGTTGCTACTGCATTCAAGCTTATCGGTGATCCTCTTGTCATTGTGGTTTCTGGGGACATTAATCGAGAGTTTCCATATCCTGATGCTGTCCTCCTCGACTTGAAATCCTTCTCTTTCAAAAGCGATATCGTGAAAGCACTATTTCCAAGGAGCACAGAAACATCCCATGATCAACCTAAGACAGTTGAAAGAAATACGACCAGCATAGTCACGTCTCCTGTTGTCACCATCGGGGAATCTTCAGAAATGGCTTCAAAAAGTGCTTCACACTCAAGCTTGGAGAATGGAACTGAGAATTTGCAAGTAAACTGGGATCTTTATATGGAGATTTCTAAAGCATTGAATTCATGTACAAATAGAAATGATGAAAATCTGAAGACTATTCTTCTGGGAAAGAAGGTACTAAGAAGTTCATCTAATATCATAGCTGTCGGCTGATGTGGATCTTGTAGCTGATTTTGTGTACTTTTCAGGTGGAAGTGGAGGACCATACAAACTCTATAACTTCTGCAGTCTCACAGTTAGTTGAACAGAGGTCGCATTTTGGTGAAGAAAAAGATCTTCCCTATGACGCTGGCCATTTGATTGGGGATTTCAACAGACTTGCGTCTTTGTTCCTCGCAAGGTCAGTACTTGAACTCAAAATAACTTCGGAGCTTGGCTCAATTATGCTTGGTTCAATAGAAAGTTGATGTTAGGTCAAGTACAGGGCCAGCTTGAGCTTGAAGTGTTTATAGTCGAGCTCGAGTACTCCATTCAACTAGCCTCGCGCATCCCTTGATCAAGATGGCACGAGGATAAGATCCATTTATATGATTTCTGTGGGACTAAATGTAAAATCCTCAGTATTTAGGCAATTGCATTCTTGGTGGGGGTGTCCATAGTGATGTCTAAGTTATATGATTAGTCTGCGATGAGATGATTTTGGGGATATATTGCTTCCTAGGTTTCCTCCTTGAAGGGAGTTTATTGCATTGTTAGATATTATTTCTTCAAGCTTACGCTATATGTCGCTTTCTGACTCAAACTATGACTATACTTGATTCGATTGCAGTGACCATGACCCTAAGGCCATGGTAGAGCTTTCTGAGCTTATCAAGAGGCGGCCCCAAGTCGTCGAGCTACTGCATTCATTCAATGCTCGTAGAACGGAGGATTCAAAAGCTGTGAAAGTGGAATCCAATCCCAAAAACAAGGCAACTGCAAAAGGAAAGAATAAGAAGAAAAAAGAGCAAAGGGGTAGAGAGAAGTAGCCAACTTCTTCCATTTTGTGATGAATGAATGTTTACTTGCAATGGAGTTGGGAAACTTTCTTGGGATTGAATATTGAGACAGGTAAACGAACCCTTTTTGTCGAGCTTTAGAATAGAATTGTTCGAGCCTGGATGAGCTTTAACAACTAACATTATCCATTAACAGATTCATAAACAAATTCTAGTTTATTACGTATTAAAATGCATTATATTATACTGCTCACTGTTGATGTTCTTTGGATAAGAGATTGAAGGATTTGGAGATGAAATTCGTGGAATTGTAATTTAAATTCTGAGAAATTGCAACCATATGCCCCTAAGTCAAAACAGACTCAACACACATACACGGATTATTTCATTTTTATGAATGAATTAATGGTGTTATTAATTGAATACGTAACATATCATGAATTAATATAAGGATCTGTGCAAAACCTGGAATGTAGTAGTAATTGTTTTGGCCAAGATTAATGATATTCACAAGGCAATCCTACAAATTATTATTATTATTATTATTATTTGACACAAACTTTAATTTTAGGCTTTTAGCCTAACAATACACTAACTTAACCATCAGTTTGCTTTCTAATATCAATATGAAAACTATAAAAAAATCCTCAAAATCAACAGTAACAAATCATTTGACCAACAAAACAACATTAGATAAAAATGTCACGTGTAATTAAGTATTGCATGTAAACTATATATCGGAATTCATTATCAAAATTAAATTAAAAAAAAAGTCGATTTTGACACGCAATATAACTTTCTCTGACATTCTCTGACATAACTTGATTGACGGGCATAACTTGGTTTACAGTTATTCTCTGACAAAAAATGTCCCTCTCTCTCTCTCTCACACAAAAACACAAAACACAAACAGGCAGAAAGAAAGAAAAGAATGGAAGGAGAAGCAGCTGCCGCCGTCCTTCAAGTTCTGGTCCAAAACCTGATCGATCATTCCAAGAAGGAGATCTCACTAATCCGAGGCCTTGACAAAGAGGCAGATAAGCTAACTGGTAGTCTGGATATGATTCAGAAATTCCTCAAGGATGCAGAGACGCGTACCATCCATGGCGAAGCCGTCAAGAGCTGGCTTAAGAAGCTCGAAAACGCTGCGTTCGATGCCGAAAATGTTCTCGACGAAATCAACTATCATCTTCTCTTCCAGGAAATCATGCCCATGATCAAGAAAAAGGTACTTTCGTGCTTCTGCTCATCATTCAATCATCACATCGCACGCCCCCGTAGAACGGCTCTTAGAATCAAAGAAATCAATCATAATTTGGACTCCATTCACAAAGAGGCAACCGATCTTGGCCTCAAGGAAAGGCTTGACGACACCGACATCCCCAATTCTGTTGCTTTTGAAACTGATTCATTCGCTCTTGATTCAATCTTTATTGGGCGAGATGATGATGTGTCGGAAATAGTTGAGTTTCTTAGTGTAACTAGTGATGATGAACGTGTTTCTATCATTTCTGTTTTGGGAATGGGGGGATTGGGGAAGACAACGCTGACTAGGAAAGTCTTCAATCATCAAAAGATTAACTCTAAATTTGGTTTACTTATTTGGGTTCATGTTTCTCAAATATTTGATGCACTCATTCTTTTTAACAAAATGCTTAAAGAGTTGAATTGTGATGAGGCAGAGAGTAGGCAGGATATTTTGAAAAAGCTTAAAGAAGCTTTGATGGGGAAAACTTTTCTTCTTGTTCTTGATGATGTGTGGAACCAAGATTCTATGATATGGGAAGATTTTATCAATTCTTTATCAGGAGTTACTGCCACCATGGGAAATGCCATTGTTGTAACCACCAGAAGTATGGAGGTGGCTTCGATTGTGAATCCACTTCACACACATGAGCTGAGAGGATTATCGGATGAGGATTGTTGGTCGATAATCGAAGCAAAAACCTTCGGGAAAGAAGGAGGTGTTGTTCCCTCTGAATTTCAGACCATCGGGAGAAAGATTGCGAGAAGATGTCAAGGTTCGCCATTAGCTGCCAACGTAGCTGGTGGAGTTCTTCGCAATAAATCTAAAGAGAAATGGCTCTCAATCCAAGAAAAATGGCTCTCACTTGCTGAAGGAGATAGTATCACAAAAATATTAAGATTGAGCTTCGATAATCTGTCTCCACCATCTCTCAAGAAGTGCTTTGCGTACTGCTCCATGTTTCCTAAAGGTTACATAATCATGAGGCAGGAACTGATCGAGTTCTGGGTTGCAGAAGGATTCCTTCAAGATGATAATGGAGGCAACAACGACTTGGAGTCCGTGGGGGAAAAATTTATCAACATTCTTCTACAAAACTCTTTACTGCAAGTTGCAGAGAGAGGTGATGATTACAGTGATGCAAAATACTATTTTTGCGTGATGCACGATCTTGTGCACGATCTCGCCTGTTCTATTTCAGGTTCTTCTTCTGGCATTAATGCAGATAGTAGCAACCGAGTTCGATACATGCTTCTCCAAGGCAAGTCAAGTAGTATCACTATCAAGAAAGAAGAGTCGAAACATTTGCGTACATTACTGTTGGAAGGTGAAATTTCTGGTATAATGTTATCAGACTTCGAAGGTCTGCATGTTTTAGGAGTTTATAATCATGGAGTTGAAGAGTTTCCTGTTTCGATTAGGAAGTTGATACATCTGAGACATCTTGATGTTTCAAAGACATGGATCGAATCTTTGCCAGAATGGATCTGTGAACTCCATTTCCTGCTAACGTTGGGAGCAGGTACACATAGATTGAAGAAACTGCCAAGTACGTTGAAATACTTGATTAACTTGAGGCATCTTTACATCAGGTCTGTTGTACAGTCGCCTGCTGAGATCGGGAGATTGACTCGTCTACAAACACTAAGGTACTTTAGAGTGGGCGATGAGAAGGGCTGTCGAATTGAGGAGCTCGGAAGCTTGCATAATCTCAAAGGAGAACTGAAGATTAGTAATCTTGAAAAGGTTGGTGGTAAGGAAGAGGCTGCAAAAGCAAAAATGTTCAAGAAGTCAAAATTGTTGAAGTTGCATTTGGAATGGGGTAGAAATAGAGAAGTTGAAACATATAATTATGATGAGAATGTGTTGGAAGGGCTCCAGCCTCACTCGGATCTGAACAAGTTATGGATTAAGGGATTCGAGGGCAGAAGCTTTCCATCATGGACTATGAAGATGGCAGTGCAACATGTGCCTCAAGGCTCTTGGGTAGGACTCAACAGTTTGATAGAGATAAAGCTCTCATTGTGTTGTGAATGTGAAGAAATCCCAATGCTTGGGCACTTGCCAAATCTCAAGTCTCTTATGTTGGTCGGGTTGAGCAGTGTGATGTCTATAGATTCTTCATTCTACGGATTGGTGAACACCAACACGACACGAATTGTATTTCCAGCTCTTGAAAGGCTCAAAATCTTCGATTTGCCTAAGATGGCAGAGTGGGCACAGTACAATGCAAGTCATAAAGAAGAAGTGAAGATATTTCCTCGCCTCGAATATTTGGAGATCAAAGAGTGCAAGCTATTGATGAGTGTTCCAACTCATTTCTCATCATTGTCATCATCATGCCTTAAACTTCTGGAAATTTACAGTATCGGTGTAAAATGTCTCCCAGATTGTTTATTCATCAACAATCCGAATCTGTCCGAGTTGGAGATAAAGGATTGCCCCAATTTGAGAGAACTACCAGAAGGGCTCCACACCCTTACTTCTCTCGAGAAATTGAGCATTTCTAACTGTGAAAATCTCAACCGAATAGGTGATAATCCAAGTGGTGGAGGAGAAGAAGGCAGCTTCACATCCCTTCGTATCATAGATATAAATTCCTGCAATGCGCTAATGCAATTGCCATGTGAAATTGTAGGATCGTCCCTCGAGCAACTCCACTTGGTGAGATTGTCTAGCCTCAAGAATCTACCCACCCTTATTCACTGCCTCCCAAAATCGCCTCGTCTAACACATTTGAGAATCATCGATGTTCCTAATCCTGAGTTCATTGCTTCGTCTTCTTCTTCTTCTTCCACTGCTGAGATTCTGACTTTCAGTAGCTTGCGACAGTTAACTATGGATGTTAGCATGGAGAGTGTGGGTGGCATTCTGCAGGGATGCCGCGACTCACTTGATAGCTTAACATTGAATGGGATGGAAACTTGGGATTCTCTGCCGGAATCAATTGAACATCTCAAGTCTCTTTCTTGGTTAAAGCTTGAGAATTTCATGATGGAAGAGTTGGCTGAATGGTTTGGAAATCTCTCATATCTACGCACTTTGGCTTTGTATAACTGCAAGAAGTTAAGGCGGCTGCCCTCTATGGAAGCAATGCGCCGCCTCATAAGGTTAGAAAGCTTAGCTGTTAAGGGCTGCCCGGAGTTAGTAATTCGAAGTGATTCCGAATGGCCCAAGGTTTCTCATATCCCAGAAATCTTTATCAATGGTTCACTAACCAAAGCTGGTAAGTATAGTTTCTTCGAGAAAACATGGAGTTTCGATTTGATTGCTATTATTTTATTACTAGTCATTTTAAGTAGATCTAATTATAGCACACACTACATCTCAAAATGCTTAAACATGACTTTTTCTTGAGAATGAGTTTGTTTGGAACACTTTTTTTTTTTTCCTTCAGGTGAATCATCTATTTAAGTTTTTATAGTTTCCATTTGTGTTTTATTGGTGTTGTATACAGTTGATTCTGAAGAAAGTGGTGGGGACAAAGGTGGAGCGAGAAAACATATGTGTTTGAGATGCCTCTAGAGAGTGAGGAGGGGGCAAGAAAAGAGAGTGAAAAAAGTAAATAGTTTCATCAACTTCATAAGAATCTGCAACTGCAATTCCCCATTCTTCGTTTGATATTTTGTCGATAGGATTATGCCAGGGATCGAAGAGAATGCAGATAACGTTTTATTTCAGTTATTGCTGCGTTGTACGTGCAGTGTAATATCTTGAGACAACCGTCTTCACTCTACTCTGACAAACTGGAGTTGAAGAAAAAGAAGAAAGCCTAGTCTGTAGTCTGTTGAGTCCCATTCTCAATCAAAATACATTATACTTCAGCAGCCTTGGGATTTCAAAGAATTGTCGCCAATTAATGGCTTCAAGCAGATTCAGGTATTCTTCTCTCTCGACCATTAGCTCTATTCTCTTCCAGCTTCCGTAGCGATAGGGATGTTTCACCTAAGCGGCCCAGAATCGATTTTAGCTGTATTCATAAATTTGATGATGCTGTTCAATTGTTTCACGAAATGAGGAGTATGCGGCTGCAGCCTTCTGTTCGCGCATACAACAAACTTTTGAGTGTTACTGTGAAGATGAAGCAGTACGCCTTTGTACTCCACGTGTATACCAATCAATAGATTGATGCATTTTGCAAGGAGGGAAAAATGAAAGAGGCTGAGGATGTGTGTGAGAAAATGATGCAGCAGAATATTTGTCCTGATGTTGTCACTTATAATTCTCTGATGGATGGGTATTGTTTAAGAGGAGAATTCAAGAAAGCAAATCAAGTACTTGATTCCATGGTAGAGAGGGGCCTTAAGCCTAATATTATCAACTATGGTACCATACTTAATAAATGGATACTACAAGAAGGGAAGAGTGGATGAAGCTAGGCTTCTTTTCCTCCATGTTCCTGTCCAAGGTTTGGAGCATGATACATCCACGTATAATACCATGATACATGGATTATTCAGAAAACATGGATTTGCTGAAGGGTGGAAGCTTTTCAAGGATATGGAAGCTTGAAGAGTACGTCCTAATGTTTTTACATGTAGTATACAATTGGATGGGCTTTGCAGAGCTGGGGAGATTGATGAAGCTCTTTCATTGCTAGGCACGATTGAAGGGAAAGGAGTTAATTCTGATGGAGTGACGTACGGTGCTATCATCAATGTATTGTGCAAAAATGGAAAGAGCAATCAACCAAAATTGCATCTCTTGCCCAAGAAAGAGCAACACTCAAGTTGTGGTTGTGGTTTTGATTTTGATGTTTATTCTTCACATTTGTCATGTTCTTGAAAGTTTCTTTACCCATATAGGAATTTAAGTGCAATTTTGAATCTGGATATGTTGTTAACTACTTATCCCATTTCAAGCAAGTTTAATTTCTCTCTTATTTTGCTAGCCATATTTTGAATCAATCAATCAGACCCTCCAAGGTGAGAAATCAACCAAAATTGCATCTCTTGCCCAAGAAAGAGCAACACTCAAGTTGTGGTTGTGGTTTTGATTTTGATGTTTATTCTTCACATTTGTCATGTTCTTGAAAGTTTCTTTACCCATATAGGAATTTAAGTGCAATTTTGAATCTGGATATGTTGTTAACTACTTATCCCATTTCAAGCAAGTTTAATTTCTCTCTTATTTTGCTAGCCATATTTTGAATTTCTATTTATATGGGACTAGCAAATGTTACGTGCGTTGCACGTGCAACCTCTATTTCAACTTGAATAAATATATATTTTAGATTAATTTTTGTAATTTAAAACTAATTCTGAAGAATGTGAAAAATCAATACTCCTCTAGGCTTGTTGTTATTACTTTGAATAATTAAAAAAAAAAAAAACCCTTCATTCCTTATAAACTTAAATAACTATATATTTCAGCGTCAATAGATTGAGAAAGAAACATTTAATAGGTCTTAGCAGCAGTTACATGTATGAAATTATACGGTTTAATTACTTTTTCTCACAAAATATCTAATTACAATCTAATTTCAATAAATATTTATTCTAATATATGACCAATTTCTTGTAAGATCCATTTAAATATTAATATAAACTCTATTATATTGATTTTGCCAAGGAGACACAGAGTTTGATAATAAGTATGGCGCCAAAAAATCAATTCCACTATCCATATTCTTTAATTAAATTTAGCTTCAATCATTCAATCATTATACGATACTCATGATTAGTAAGATAGAGTTGCATTATCATGAAACTACGTACTAATATAATAATAATTATTAAAATATACTCTCTCTCCATACTCTTGTATTAACGGATGTGATTCTCTGTTCCAACTATGACAAATAGCAAACTCACATTTCGACAGTTTCATAAATTGAAGCTAGCATGTCAGAAAATTAACATAAAAGTATCTTAGTATCTTAAGTGTGTATGTGTGTGTATATATATATATATATATATAAATATATATATATTATCAACTCGTGAATTTTATATTCTAGACATTTACGCCTTAAATAACTAAGTCAAATTAATTCTTTTACTCATCCTAATTCGTGATTAAATATAGTACAAATTTAATTTGTTACATACAAAAGCCAAGTGTTATACTCATAAAGGTTATAAATACATTCAAAAGTTTGATAATTTTAAGAAAGTAAAATTTAGTGAGAATTACTGTTTAAATTTAAAATATCTAATTTATATTTACTCTTGAGTTTACAATGCTAAGTTTATCATTTATACATTTATACCAATATACTTTTGTTAATTGAAAAAAATATGTTCAACACTAAAAAAGTTATGAGATTCTTCTCAAAGTCTTAGCTCCATCTAGAGAGTTGTATAATAGGGCTGCATTTGGTAATCATCTCAAGATGAAGAATGATGATTCATCTCAAGATGACTCATATGAATAGTGTCAAGATGAATCATTCATCTCACCATTTGGTAGCAAAAAATTCAGACCCGGATGATATCATATTGTGTTTGGTACAAATTGCAAAACTCTAGATTAAAATTTAAATTGACTATTTTACCCTTATTAAATACCCCTACCAATTTTACTTTTTATCGTTGAGATTAAATAGTACCCTTTATTATTTATTATTTATTACTCTGTATTATTATTATTATTATTATTATTATTATTATTATTATTATTATTATTATTATTATATTGTTGAGTTATTATTTTTATTATTCTTGTTATTATTATAATTATTACTATTATTGTTATTATTTATTATTATTATTATTATATTTATTATTATTATTATTATATTGTTGAGTTATTATTTTTATTATTCTTGATATTATTATAATTATTACTATTATTGTTCTTATTTATTATTATTATTATTATATTTATTATTATTATTATTATTATTCTTGTTATTATTATAATTATTACTATTATTATTATTAAATTATTATTATTATTTATTATTATTATTACTATTATTATAATTGTTACTATTACTATTACTATTATTATTATTATTATTATTTTATTAAATTATTAATATTTATTATTATTACTATTATTATTATTACTACTATTATTGATATTATTTATTTATTATTATGATTATTTTATTACATTAATATTATTATTTATTATTATTACTATTATTATAATTATTACTATTACTATTACTATTACTATTACTATTATTATTTTATTACATTATTATTATTATTATTGATTTATTATTATTATTATTATTATTACTATTATTGTTATTATTTATTTATTTATTATTATTATTATTATTTTATTACATTATTATTATTATTATTATTTTATTATATTATTATTATTATTATTATTATTATTATTTGAAATCGTATAAATACATAAGGGTAAAATGGTAAGAGAGAGAAAGTATTGTGTTACTGTTTTAATGAGTTCACCTCATCCGACCAAAAACGTGAGATGACTAAACAAGGCGGAACAGTGAAATATCAACGGGCCTTGTATTCATCTCGGGCCCTCCAGTTTATTTTAGTTGGTTACCAAACAGTGAGATGAACCAAGATGATCTCTCTCATCTTGGTTCATCTTGGTTCATCTTCTTTACCAAACACACCCTAGGGAGTTTAATATAGAATGAGTATAATGTGATTCATTTTCATAGTTTTAAAATTTATACATTATGACATTTGCTTAGTATGAATCACTTTCATTTTCTTGTTAAATAATACTATAATATTAGACCGATGTAGCATAAATAATACTCAAATTATTTACACTTTATCTAAAAGTAAAAGAAGGTCAAATTGATATTAAGAGATTAGATAAACCAATTCCTAAGAAGAAAAAAGGACAAAGAAAAATGACATGAAAATATATAGTTTTGTTTATCTATATGAATTGTGTCTAGTAGGTATGTAATACAATATAATTAAATTAAATTTATAGTATTTGTTTAATAAATTCAATCTTACAAATAAACCGATCAAGCAGACATACATATATTTCATAGTTCATACCCTCTTTAATCATCTACTTGTATTGTTGTTTGTCCACTCTTCTAAATTAAAGTTCTTTTACTTTTTTTGCTTCTGATCAATTCTGACCTAATTCGATTTGATCGGCATTGTATGTAATCTGAAAGCATAAATAAGATCTCGCGTCATTTCACTCCGTTCGAGCTATAGTATATTACACTATATATGGGCTATGGCTCGAAGGACCTAAAATTTGTACCTTCAGATCTTATTGCTTCTCTTTATAACATCAAACACATACATTTAAGTGTGAATGTTTATATATACTCAAAACATGATAGTATAATAGTTTTATACCCTACATTTTAACAATATAAGTTTTATACCCAAAACTCAATGAAAAGACAAAAATATCCTTAATAAATTGCTAAAAGCACACCAAGAATTGCTAATGACAAGTAATTCTTTTATTTCCAAGCTAGATTTGTTACTCCATTGTTTAAAAGTGGATTAAAATCCCATGATTTGGCGATGTGATCCCGCGCTTCAAAAATGGTATCAGAGCTCTAGGTTTATTTGGGAATTATATTTATTTATTATTATAATTTTTATTTACCTAACGGAGGAGACTTCAAGTAAAATGGAACCAGACTATTGTCTGAGTTGCGAGTGTTACAGTTCGTATCTCCAAATGTTGGAGTCGACAAAAACAAGTGAGCTTACTCTACTAAGAGTAAGACAAGAACGCCTCGAAGCAGCGAGACGGACGAACCAACCGCTAAGGGAGATACGTTCCCACGAGTGGACGGTCAAGCATGTACTAGATCGCCTCATGATAAACGCTTATCTTGAGGGGAAGCTGAGAAGGCTGATGAAAATGGCCCATCAAGATCATACCTGATGGACCCAAAAATCGGCCCCCATTTCACAGAGATCACGCCAGATCCGGCCAAAATCTCTATGGATCTACGAGAAATCCAGAAGACGGTGCAAAACTACGGCAATAGCCTGTATGGAGTACCTCAGAAGGTGGACGAAATATCTAGTAAACAGGATGTCATCCTAGACATCCTAAAGGATATTCAAAGACGAGTGGAGAAACTGGAATCACAACCAGGTTCCAGTCGAGCCAAGAAGGGTTTCTTTTGGGACGAACCAAAAAGATACCCGCTACCAGTCAAAGAGGGCGAGAAACGCAACCCTTTATTAGATCTATTTGCTGGATCGATCCGAGGTAAAAAAGATGAATAACCTCGAAAGGATCGGACTAGAAGATCTACAGGAGTTAGCAGAATCGTTTGCTAACATGTCGGTGGTGGATCTCAAGATGGCCAAGCCAGAGGAGACATCCGGCGGGGCTAGTCAACCACCCCAAGGTCATTACGATTTTGAAGCCGGTTCTTCATATCATCGAAGAACGGAAGGGATCGCAGACGATCAATTCAAAATCAACTTCAAGCGAAGGACTAAATGGAAACAGGATAATCCTTCAGAAAAGAAGACGCTGGAACCCATCCATCCATATGGGGTTACTCTCGACATCGATGAAGCCAATTTCAAAGATCGAGAGAGACTAATTGATGAATGGGCAGCAGCGATGAGAGTTGCAGGGTCAACTCTTGACATGAATGACGAGGGATATCTTAGGTTCCTCGAGATGAGTCTTGCCGGTGTTGCAAGATCCGCGTGGGAGGATAAAATAAGCATAGAAGTAAAAAATGAATGCTTTAAGATCCCGTCCCACACAAAGAAGGTGATCCAAATGGCGGACATTCTCAAGAATCACTTCTTGGGAGTTGGTTATTTCGGAACCTATGACGAGGAGAAAAAGAAGAAGTACAAGATGGCTCTTCTTAATCTAAGACTTGCTGTCTTAGATCAAAAATCTCTCAACAAGTTTCTGCAGCTGTTCACAGTCTATCAGCATCAATCCAAGACTGATGATAGCTTTGCAAAGGAGATTTTCTTCTTGAAATTTCCTAACCCCTGGAGAGAAATGTTCA